>JASANF010015937.1:0-56529 GCA_030248245.1 Trissonchulus sp. WLG1_4
CCCTATCTGCATTTTAGTGCGTGACTGGATGGTCGACAATGCAGAGTGGCTGACAAAGCCTCAGCTCATTCTCAGTACTGGGGTACGGGCGTCGACATGAAAGATTGTCGAGCTCGTTACGCCACTGCCTATCGGTACGAGAACATGATGGGCTGCTTATATACCTATATAATGCTTTGGTTTTTGCAGGAAGGGCCCGAAGAAGCGTTTGTGATGCCCGGTGGTCTGCAGTGGAAGACGCCCGAGCACTACCAATATATATATGAAATATATTTCCCAATTTTTCACTTCCCTCAAAATTAACTCCCTCGGGACTAAAATCTTGAAACAAATTTGGGGTCCAAAGTTCGGGAGAGGGAGGGATGTCAAGAATGACGAAGTACACATAACTCAAGTTGCATCACCAAGTGCAACACACTCAATCTATTTTGCTAGTGTACTTCCGTGTGAGTCCCTCGGCATCTGTAGCTAATATTCCTCGATACGATCAGACCCGTTAGTCTGTATTCCTTCTGTCGGGTGGGTAGGTTGTGTCTCTCGTGTTGTCTATATTGTCCCTACTACTGTTGTCTTTCTGAGTACATGCATTGTCCCTATATATTTCTGCGCCAATAAACCCGTTTACTTTCCGTTGCGCTCTGTCTCCAATTGCCCTAATTCGTAGTCAGGTAGGCGACTGATCACCTCTTTGCTCGGACCTGTTCAAGCTCACCGCTTGACTTCACAAGCAGCCGGCAGGAATTTTAATATTAATATAAATAGCCAACCTTACTTATTATTAATTAAATATTATTATAAATAGCGCAGCTGATTTATTTTTAATATTAATAATAAAATAATTGAAATTAAAAGTATTTTTAATAACAATTTTTAATATTACTTATTATTAAAACAACGGTACTGCCGTACCGTACCGTACCGTACTATTAAAACAACGGTACTGTATGGACATTGGGGCCAACTGAACGGCAGAACGGCTGTTCAATTCATACCTTCGCCTGTACAGCCGTCTGCCACTTTGCCGTTCCGTTCACCTATTTATACTAAACCGCACTATTTCACTTTGTCCGTATGTATATGCCCGGCTAAGTTAATTTGTTGGACATACTGTTCCAAAATATGAATCGCACCTTAGGCCCAAGCTATGCGCGTTTGCCTTAAAAAATAGAATTAAAAAAACGGATTATACAGGCTTTGTCCGTATGCCCTACTGAAGTATGAATCGACCCTAATAACTGTTAACTGAATAGCTGATATCTGCGACCACAACTGCAAAGAGAATTGGCTGGCCGTTTCAAACATTTGGTTTAGGCGTACTTAATTTTTAAGACCGGTTCATACTTGTCCTTAAGAACAAAGAGGGACAAGGACTAAGGCAAATTTCGGTCAGCTACTGTGAAGAATTAACGGAAGCGTTTTAGATAATTTTTGTATTCGGTCTGGAATTGACGTCAAATGTCTTCATGAAAAAAATCGGCTGATTTGTCCAGGTAATCTTGAAATTGCTCAAGGACAAAATGATTGGGACAAGGACAAGGGCGAGTATATAAACCGAGCTCTGTGAAATCATAACCAGTTTTTCCGCTTTTCTGAACTATTAAGTTAGTTCTCTTTCGGCAAAATCATTTACGCAAAGTTTTTAAAAACTTTGTTTAATGTCGCAGAAAAATTGAAACAAAATAATATTAAAGTTTGAAAGTTTGCCATTATCTATTGACAGCAGACAGAACCACTAAATTTAATACTTTATTGTACCTCAATTTTAGTAGTATTAGGTAGTCTTAGGTAGTAGTAGTAGAGTATTGTAGTACTTAGTAGTAGTTATTATTATTATTATCATTAGAAAATTTTGACTTTAATGAAAATGTTCAAATTCAGAATGTTTAGACTTGGAGCGACTGATCTAATTTCGAACGCTGAAAATTTTATGATGAACATTTTCGATTACGAACATTTTCGATGACGAACATTTAGTTTTTCGATGACGAACATTTGCTTTTTCGATGACGAACATTTTCGATGACGAACATTTGCTTTTTCGATGACGAACTCGCCGTTGAAAAAGGAAATGTTCGTCATCGAAAATGTTTCGATCCATCCAAAATTTTCGATAAACATTTTCGTTGACGAACATTTTATTTAAATATATATATATATATAAATATATATATATATATATATATATATATATATATATATATATATATATATATATATATATATATATATATATATATATATATATATATATATATATATATATATATATATATATATATATATATATAATATATATATATAAATATATATATATCGGGCCCAGATGAGCAACAAAATTTTGCCATTGCACGGCTTTTGAATTTTCAAAAAATTTTCAATTAACGTTAGTTTTACGCGTTATCGACGCTTTAAAGATAATATCAGTCCATTACAATTTTTTTGAAAAAGATTTGATGCACTACTAGCATCCTACTCACAAGTTCAATGTTTACATTGAGCAAGCACACGTGTACTTGCTCAATGTAAACATAGAATTTGAGTACGCCCCTGGGGGTGCGCCCCAGCCCTTTTAAAAACCTCCTCCGCATTATTGCACAAACGGGGGTCCCTCCACAAAATTTAGAAATTTTTTTTATCAATATTAAATGACTTCATGCTGAGCATCTGGTCAACCTTATCTACCTAAACTAGACGCACTCGACTTGTTTAAATAGGAATTTTCTCGGATTTGTAATTAGGGGGGTGGAGGGTTAGCTGGACGCATTAATAACGCAAATAGCGCTTAGGGGAGGTAAAATCCTGTGCTCTGTGTACGCTTACACACGACATCTTACCTTATTCGTCAACTCGAGTTATTGCAATTGAATTTGAAAGACTGGAAAAACGACTCAGAAGATGACTTACAAAACTGTTTAAATCTAAAAATTCAATTAAACGGCTGCATTAGTAATGGATGCAATTAAAACTGCGGCAAACTTCCGTTTCGTGTCTTTACATTTGAGAAACTAGCAGATTCACATTTTTAACAATTTTCAAAATATCGGGATTTGTGAATAGAATTGCGCTCTGCGCTTCGTTTGTATACTCATGAGATAGTAGAAAAGCTGCAAGATACTTTTTGCCTATCTGTGCTAGCTTGCGAGCGTCGAAAATGATGACGTGTCGCATGAATATGAATATATTTCAATATTTCGAAAGTTCTTTTCATATCTAAATTGTAGCGTCCAAATTGAGTAATAAAACTTAATATTTAAATTATTTTAATATATTCGTTATTATAATTGAATGGGGGAGCTAACCCGAATCCAATTTGGCACAAACCAAAAATGTCGAATATCTCATATATGTGGTCTGGCTCAAGGCAGTCAGACAATTTCCAGAAACGGGGGGTTTGGCACCGGCGCATGACAGGGGTTACGTACTAGGGCCCCGAGTGCCATTGAGGATTAGGGTTAGGTCCCCTGAGTTAGTTTAATGCTGTGAGTTAGTTTTTATTTGTTTTCTCCTGTTTTTAAAATTGTTATTGTTTTTGTGTCAATAAAATATTGAAATTCCCAATAAAATTTCTGAACGGTAGAACTGCCTTCCTACGGCTTTTTAGGGCCTGTTGTTTCGTAGACGCCCTTGGAGGGCCTTGCAGCTGTTGTGTGGGTTCCGTGACTGACCCCGAACCTAGTTAGGGCCCGTTTTTGAGCGATTTAGAGCCGATTTGCCGCGGTCGGCAACCGTTATTCTGCATTCCGCCGGGCTCGGGCGCACGGTCAGTTCTGTCCCTTGGCCCTCGCCTTCACGGCCTAAATTCCAAGAGCCCCGTCGTTTGCAGCATAACAAGTGGCGACCGTGACAGAGGATTTTAGGGTCACGCACGACGCCCACTACAGCTGCTTTTAGGCCCCAACCGAAATTAGTTTGCAATTTTGTTGTCAAAATTCTGCTCCCCCCCCGAATTTTTGAAAAGTTGCTGGAAAATTTCCGGCAAAGAGGAGAAAACAGGTAAATCAGCGCCCATAATTTTCCCTGTCCCCGGGAAAATTTTAAAAATTTGGTTTTTCTGTGTTTTTGAGCGGTGAAGCGGGGAATAGTTTGGTTAAAACCTAAAGAAAGAAAATTTTTCTCCAATTTTCAGCTTAACGATGCACTAAGCCTAAGCCTAAAATTTTTCGAATTTTTCAGAAAATTCTTATTTTTGTTTTTCATGCCTCTCAGTGCCATTTTTGAGGCCTGAGAGTATTTTTAAAAGAATCAGCGTAAAATTCTGGTACTAGGGGTCATATTCTCAGATTTTTAGAACTGAGTTTAGTATTTTTCCCCACCCCAAGCCTAAGCCTGAAAATCAGGGAATTTTGAAAATTTGGTTTATTGACCCTGGTACTGCTTCCCAGTGCCATTTTTGCGGCCGGGGAGTATAATTTTTGAATTCAGTGTGAAATTCTACCCCTAGGGGTCATATTGCCGGATTTTTAACGGCAATTTTAATATTTTCCCCCACCCCAAGCCTAAGCCTAAATTTTCCAAATTTTTGGGGAATTTCTGAAACTGCCCCCAGCTCCCCCAAAAGTGGTCTAGGGTAAATTCCGACCTCAAAATCGGTTCCTACGACCCTTGAAACCCTAGAAACAAGTGGGTTTTGAATTTTTAGAGCGCAAAATTTTTCAGACGGGGCCTATATAGACACCCCCGTTTCTGAGGCTCTCTCTCGTGAATTTTTGCATATTTCAGGCCTGGGCTCGATTAAGCGTTCAATTCGAAAGCGATTAAGATCCGGTCAAAAGCTTTTCAAAAGTTGCGCACCAACCCCCCTCTCAGCTCTAGAAAAAGTATCCGGTGTAGAAAACCCGGATTTCTAGAAAATTTTGGCCGAAATACCCCCAAAAATCGAAAATTTTTCGATTTTCCAAAATTTTTGAATTTCAGTCCAAATTTTTCACGGCCGGTACCGACACTTAAGTCGTTGTACCTACACCCCCTAGCGCACCTCTGGACGAAGTTTCGGCCAGAAATACCCAATTTTCACGATTTTTCGGCCAAAATCAAGTTTCCGAATTGATACCCAATTTTGACCCCAAAATACCCCTGTAGCCCCCCCCACACGAGTCGTGGGGTAAAACCGATAGCTCCAGAAGTTTCGCCGCCCCCGAAAACCTAGGAAACCAGACCGTTTGGGTCAAAAAGTACAATTTTTCGAAAAATTTTTATTTTCATTTTCATTTTTACCCAAAATCTGAATTTTTCACTCCCAAAGGCCCCGTAGGGTATATAATCGCTACGTTTTCTCCTTTTCTTCGGTGATAGTTTGCTCAGAGCAACTTGTAGTTTGTTCCCGACCAAAAATTTTCCAGAAATTTTGCGTTTTTCGAAAATTTTCACCCCCCCAGCTCATTTTTGGTCAAAAACGGCCAAAAATCACTGTTTTCAAGACGTAGCGACCAAGACCCTTGCTTTTTCCTCGGGTATTTTTGCACACGCATTCCCCGCAACATACTAGTGAACGGAAAAATACCCTTGACCGCGAATTTTGGCGGAAATTTTGAAAATTTTGGCAAATTTTTCGATTATATACATTCGAGTATATAATCGACGCTGGTGCGCAGCTTGAAACTCCGGAAATTTTCAAATAGGGTTTAGATTATTGCACCAACACACAGTACTGAGCTGTAGGAGTATATACATTTTCTCCTGAATCGGAATTTTTCCTAAATTTTGCAAAATTCCTAAAAATTGAATTATATACAGTGAGCATTAGGTATACATACGGTAAATTCGGACAAAACTTTTTGTATTTTCAGGCAGAGCAGCCTCATAGCAGCACCCCTAAACGCATTTTCTAAGGGGAAGTGCTGCTCAATAATTTTTGAACACTGAGACTTAGGATTTTTTGTAAAATTTTTCAAAATTTAATTTCTCCCCCTCCGAAATAGAATCAACTCCCCGGCGACAGTAAAATACGCCTAAGAGGGAACCCCTTTTCGTTTTGCTGTAGAATCCCCCAGACTTGGAAATTTTTCCGGAAAATTTTTCCGGAATTCCGGAATTTGGAATCGACGCCCGGCGAACTGAAAATCTAATACCCTAAGGGCCCCCCTTTTCAATTTTACTTCGGAAATTGTGGACTTAGTTAATTTTTGAGTAAAATTCGAAATTTTCCAAATTTTAAAAATCTTTGTCTTTCTGATTTTAGTGAATTCAGCACTCTCCCAGCGGTCAAAAACGCATTTCTAAAGGGAAGTGCTGCCCAAATTTTTCTGAAATTCTAGACTTAGAAAATTTTCGATCCGAATTTACCGATTCCCCCCTTAGCTCAATCCTTCTTTGTTTCCTTTTCAGCCGATCGATAAAGAAATTTTCTTGTAGCTAAGTACGGTGCTGTTACGACTAGGTAGTTGAGTGAAATACGTGAGCATATAGATTTAGTGATATAGCACACATACACATGATGCGTGGATCAGCCCTAGCCCGCACCCCCCCTCAGTCCGCAAACAGGACCCACACCATGGAAGGAAATCGACCCAACCCGGAGCAGGACCCAAACCAGACGGTGCTCCAATTGCCCCCAGCAGCAACTACCCTGGCACAGCTACTAGGAACCCCCACCCAGACCCAGACACAGGTTGCCCGCACTAACACACAATACCGCCAGTCAGACGATAGCTCAGAGGGTGAATATCAGGGGGTGTTGACACGACAACGCGTAGAGCGGCGTCGACTGCGCGCGCTAGGTAAGAAGTATCCGCAGCGACTAGGCAAAGAGGACCCCAATAGAGAACTCAGAGAAATGCAGCTAGGCCTAGGAAATCAGCTCTCATCGCAGCAGTCACCTGCGTTGTCACACCGCAGTTATATAATAGAACCAGAATTGGAGGAACCTGTAGGCACGGGCGTAGGGGTAGGCGTAGTCCAGAATAGTAGTGCCTGGGACGGAACGGGGCATGCTGGTGCAAGCCACGCTCCCTCCCAGGTGCCACGAAACGAAGCGGTTGCAGGCCAAGGATATTTCGCTGTTAGTAGTATGGGGTCAGCCATGACCAATGTTGTATATTCAGGGTCCAATTCCCATGTTGCACCTGTCCAGCCCCCTCCACCATCTCTAGGGCCCATGCAAAACCAGCTAGGAAAAATTCTGCCGGCTACGACCCCAAAATATCCAAATTTTTGCCCAGCCAAATTGTTGGTACAGCAGCAAGAGTCAGCGAACCCAGAGGGTCAAACTTTTATGACATTCCCCCCCAATTTCGTCAGTCCCTATGGTGACATTTAGCACGAACAGTGGTATACAAACCAGCGGTGCTAGCTTGTGTGGGACAAGGACACACCCGAACCCTCAGATGGGGTGGAACCCAACCCTCCCTAGCCAAACCCTCCAATTCCCTCTGAGACAGATGGGGTATTCGTCAACCCCAGTGGTAGCACAGACTAGTCAGGGCCCACAGATGTTTTTGGGAAATATAGCATCGGGTACGAATTTGGGTGGTCAAACGGGACAGAACCCGTGTTTTGCAAACTCTCAGATCACACATTTTGGACCAACACCGGGGTACCAGAACCCAAGTAATTTCGGGGGTGTCTTGACTCAACAGCTACAACCGCAACCCCCATTGTACGATCCCCAGAAACTGCAGAATATGTTGAAGTTCGTTGCAGACCTGCCGGTCTTTGATCAAGACATCACAAAAATGACCCTCCAGGAATGGCTGCAAAGTTTCACAATGCGTCTACAAATGGCAATGGTCCCTGAGGACCACTGGGGTCGTATCCTTTGTTTCAAATTGGGAGGCCGTGTGAGCCTATATGCTTCAAAATTACCACAGGGCGTGACGCAAAATTTTCAGTCCCTAGTAGAACATCTGACGCCAGTGTTTGGAGCCCGGAAAATGACAAAAGCGGATCATTACCGCAAGTTTTTGGACCGTCGACAACGGGCTGGGGAGCCCGTGAGGGATTACCTACGTGAGCTTCAAACTATAGCTCAAGAAATTTGGCTAGATAGCACTGAACGGGATGCCAACGTGGCACAACAAATTTTCAGCGGTGTAATACCGGATGTGCAGAAGGTGTTAGCACCTATCTATTGTGAAGGGCCCCCTCCCTTGTCAAAAGTAGTGACCCTGTTGGATTTGGTATGTCCCACGGGTAGCGCGGACTGGGTCCAAGCTGTGGGCAGCGACCAGACAAATCAAAAATCGGGAAATTGGCGGGAGACTAGACCACCGGGGCAAGTACCTAGTAGACCCGAGCGCCCAAACACTGGCAGAACCTTGTTCACGCCGAAACGGCAGGAAAATGAAGCCAATGAGGCCAAATTGTGGCAAGCAATCCAAGATTTGAGAATTGAAGTACGTAATAGCCGAGGTAGGGAAGGTACTGGGCAGGTGCAAGGTGCAAATGCTGGACAGCGTTGGGATCGATCTCCCAATCGATCGAATTTTGACAGTAGATTTGCAGGCGTCGGCTATCGCAGCAGGGAGCCACAACGTTGTTTCAATTGCCAGCGGTTAGGCCACATTAGCCGCGAATGCCGTAGTCCACGGCGGGAAATGAATCGGCCAAGCTACGATAGCCGGCGCCCTAACCCCCTATGGGTCTCGTTTTGTTCGACCTCAGGTACGTAACAGTTTTTCTAGAAACGACTCTCGTTTCGCAAATCCCCGATTCCCTCCTGCACGCGCTTCTACTAACTTTTCTTTCAACAGCATGAATAGCAATACTAACAATGCAATGAATAATCGACAAATGCAAAACCGAAATCAAATTCACTGCATAAACGATGGCGGAAATATAGTGACACAAGCACACTACACACCCCAGCAATGGCCAGTTAACCCAGCCATTTATCCGCCGCAGTATATATACTACCCTGCACAACAACCGAACAACATCGCACAATGCATGCATAATGAACAAACAGCAAGCAGCGTGAAAAACGAACAAGATCAAGTAAATATAGTGATCCCGGAGTGGATCCAAGAGGCACAAAAAGTTGCAGAGGAGTTCGCAGGAAAATCGGAGCTAAATGAGGATGAGTTAGAGGAGGAATCAGAGGAGGAGGCAGAAACTACAGGGTTTTTGATGTCTACAGTGTACCAATATGAGGTCAATACGATTCTATCGAGCCTGAACCCAACACAAAATTTGGAAGTGAACATGAGTGGGGAACTACCTGTCATAATCGTGACACCCCCTGAGCCAACCAACGACAGCATCCCGACAGAAATTGGTCAGTCAGATAGTTCAGATGAGGAAAATGACGAGATGGCTCACATACCCAGATGGTACGCGGAGTTGGAGGACTCCTTCCCAGTGTTGACCCCCGAATCGATTGACATTGAGTCAGAGGGAGAAGGTAGGCAAATTGGGGAACCAGAGGAGTTCGAAATGGGAGCCACTAAGCCAAAAGGGCAAAGGGGAAATGGGAACCCGAAGTTAGGCAAAAAGAAGCCAAGGAAAACCCAGAAGCAACAGACACCTGAAGGGTATGGGGAGCCACCAACAGACATAACATCTAGTACCGCGCAAAAACACATTCAAGCGCTCAACCAGCGAATTCGCGAATTGGAAAAATCATTAGCAGAAACGGAAATCAGACGGCAGTTAGGCAACGGAAACTGGCCAGTGTCACAGATGGAGGAAAACGTAGGCGCAAATATCCCCGTCATCCAAGTCCAAACAGTGGGAAAAATTTGTCTGGCATTGCTGGACACGGGGGCCACGATGTCGATCGTCAGTCGCAGCCTTTTAGACACGCTACAACAGCGTCAGTCAATCCAGATTCGAAATCCCCGGGTGTGCACAGCCAAATCGGCTAATATGTCCTCGATCCATTTTGAAGGGGAGGTCGAACTCCCTATTGAGTACGGGGGGCAAGTCCTGAAATGGCCATTCTTCGTTGCCACAAACTGTGGACGTGATTTGATTATCGGATTTGAATTTATGCAACGGCATGGTTGGGTGATTGCATGTGGCCAGCGAGCTGTTAGACCTGGAGCAGACATGACCACGAATTGGCTACCGTTGCTACCGCCTCAGCAGGCAATGTCGTTGGTTGAGGCTGAGCGGGTAAGCACACAGGCAGAGGTTCCCCTGTTTACCATCAAGGGACTAGTCATAGGCCCGAGGCAGGAAAGAGTAGTGGCAGGTCAGCTGAAACCAAAACCGGGCACGGGAGTAAGCACCAAAGATGCGCAGTTTGAACCGCATGTAGATTTAATTGCGAAACACCAATTGTACGCCAGTACTACAGTCTCTAGAGTAAAAGCTGGGCGAATCCCATTGAAAATCTTGAACCCCCACCCTACCAAGATGATAATACCAGCAAATAGTTTTGTGGGGCTATGTCAGGAAGTGGTGGATGGAACAGAAACCATCTGCGGGGTAGGTGACAAGGCAGGGGAAGGTCAGGACACTAAGCTACATGTCGACCCAAAATTTCGGGACGAGTTTCGACAAAAGGTGAAGGAAAAATTAACCTTGTCACACATGAGTGGGGAAGGAAAAGCAAAATTGGAGGAAACCTTGGTCACCTACGCACACCGGTTTAAACCTGCGCAAACCGTAGGGACCATGAACCAGTTCCAACATCGGATAGATACGGGGGATGCCAAACCCATACGGCAACAGGCCTATCGGGAGAATCCAATCCGAAAAGCAGTCATCAAAGAGAAAATCACGGAGCTACTCCAAAAAGGGGCTATTGAAAAATCTGATTCCCCGTGGGCTTCGCCAGTTGTTTTAGTGAAAAAGAAAGATGGGGACTGGCGTATGTGTGTGGATTTTCGAAAAGTGAATGCGGTAACGCGCAAAGATGCTTACCCCCTACCCCGGATTAAAGATCTTCTTGAGTCAGTGCGGAACGCAAAATTTTTCTCGAAATTAGATCTAGTGGCAGGGTACAATCAGGTCCCGATTTCCGAAGACGATAAAATCAAAACAGCGTTCATAACGTACTTGGGGATTTACCACTACAATGTGCTACCGTTTGGGTTGTGCAACGCGCCGGCAACGTTTCAGCGAATCATTGAGCAAGTAATGGGTGGTTTCCCAGTTTACATCGATGACATCTTGCTACCTGACACCACCGAGGCAGCTCATATAAAATCTTGGCAGGTAGTTTTGCAGCGGGCGACCGATCATGATATCTATTTTAAGATCGATAAGACTGAAATCGCGCTAGCATCGGTTGAGTTTTTGGGTCATGTGTTGACCAAAGAGGGAATAAAACCTGCCATGGGCAAGGTAGATGCCATAGCACAATTCCCAACCCCCAAGAATGTCAAGAAAGTTCGGGTTTTCATGGGTATGTGTAACTACTACCGGAAATTTATCAAGGGCTATGCCGAAATCTCTCGCCCCATCTACCGGTTGTTGCGAAAGGACTGCTCCTTTGACTGGGACGACGCTTGCGACGAAAGCTTCGAGGAACTGAAAAAGAGCCTGATGACAGCACCATGTCTGGCATACCCAGACTACTCCAAAGAGTTTATTTTGGTTACCGATGCGTCGCGCTCAGGCCTGGGGGCTGTCCTGGAGCAGACGGACGAAAAGGGGAAACTACACCCTATTGCCTTCGCAGCCAGATCCCTGTCCAGAGTTGAGGAAGGGTATGGCAATACGCACCTTGAGTGCCTTGGCATCTACTGGTCGGTCACCCACTTCAGACACTACTTGTTGTCTAAGCCGTTTACCATCTATACGGATCATAAGGCTCTGCAATGGATGTTGAATGCAGACTCTAAGGTATACTGGGGCCAGGTAGCTAGATGGGCTATAGCTCTTTCGGAGTATAAGCACAAAGTCATCCATAAACCTGGACGTTTGAATGTTGTGGCCGATGCGCTGTCGCGCAACCCACCGGCGGGCACTGAACCTGAGGCAGACGAGTTAGACCCGTTAGCAGATTTGTGTGCAGGTGTGTCGGCAGTCACAGAGGGCATGCCAGTTTTGCCCAATAGCATTTCAATGGCACAGTGGAAAAGAGCACTAGCGGATGACCCTTTTGCTTCGGCAATAGTGGCTTTCCTAACGCGCAAAACTCTCCCAGATGATGAACACCTAGCACTCTATTTGCGTCGTTTCGGGCATGATTTTGTTTTTCTTGATGGGTGTTTATATCGATACCATGTTAGCTTGAGAGGCACCCGAGTGGGATCGTCTACCCAGCTGTTAGTAGTGCCACCACCTTTTCAGGCTAGGCTGATCGAGGAGTGCCATGTTGAACCTGCGGGTGGTAGCCATGCGAGCTACGGCACCACGCATTTCCGTGTGGCATCTCGCTATTATTGGCAGACCCTAACAAAAAATGTCTTGGAGTTCCACAAGAGATGCCGAACGTGCGCCTTTTGCGACAAGGGCCCGAGAAAGTCCCAGGCAGTACTAAGGTTGTTACCAACGGTATTAGCACCATTCGAGAGAGTGGCAATGGACATTACCAAAGCACCGGATCTGCAAAACGGCAATAAAGCCATCCTAGTTATAGTGGACTATTTCTCTCGTTGGGCCGAGGCCTACCCACTGAAAGGACAGACGTCGCAAGAGGTCGCACAGGTGTTTGTCAACAAATTCATAGCAACGCATGGGGTGCCACGCGAGGTGCTAACGGATCGAGGTGCCAATTTTGTTTCCAATTTTTCCAAAACGGTCTACGGCTACTTCGCTGTAGGGAAATTGCAAACAACCAGCTACCATCCGCAATCAAATGGCTTGGTCGAGAAATTGAATGGCACACTTTAAAAGATCATGCGAACAGCAATTTCGGCTAGTAGGCAAGACTGGGATGAGATACTCCCATGGGTGCTTTTCAGCTATAGAAACTCCCCGCACTCTGCACTGAAAGATACGCCATTTTATGTGGTGCACGGACGTGATCCGTTGCTACCCACAGACGTGCTGTTCAAACTACCCGAACCGTTAGTGGGTGATGCCGTACCCGATTATGTGAAAAAGCTGCAAGAGCGGCAACGAATTGCGTATGCCGCGGTACGGGATCACCAGTTAGCCTACCAAGAGAAGTATAAAGCGCGCTACGACCGACGCGCCAAACCAGCAGACTATGCAGTCCGATCATTTGTTTTGAAAAACATCACTTTCCGTTGACCCCCGTTCCAGTTGGCCAAAAGCGCAAGTATATGGAACAACGGGAGGGTCCATTCCGTGTTGTGGCAAAACTATCGGACAATGTCTATGAAATCGTAAGACATGGGGTCCCTGGCGCGAAGGTCGAGCGTGTAAGCATACAGCGCCTCAAGCCATACTATGGGCCTGAATGCGCTGACCAAGAATAACAATAAAACCCAAATAAATTGCATGCAATACTAACAAATAAAAGTAGGGACAGGGTTAGTTTTAGTTGGGATGCATGATTACGCTTTCAAATTATTTTGCGCTATTTTTTTTATTTTCATCAGCTATTTCCATTTATTTTAATTATATTTTGTGAAGTGGGTTTTCGGTTTTTCTTTTCTGCTTTACTTTTGATTATTTTGCTTTTAAAAAAAATATAAAACAAAGCGTCAACGAGTTTAGAAATTAGGGTACATAGGTAGGGTATATAAAGTTAGGGTGTAAATTATAGGGTTTAGAATAAGGAAGGAAATTGGTCGCGCAGTAGGCAAGGCGTAGGTAGGATAATAACGGAGTATTGAGTATGTATGCACTAGTAATGGGTAACGAGTGAGTAAGTGTAGAGTATTTCTCACTGTTGCACGCGATATACAGTTGATACCTGGCACCATATATACACCTCCATGTTACATCAATTAGAGCACGGGAACTAATCCGCACTGAGTCAGACTCAGATTCTTAACCTCTGTTAGATGTCGTAACAGCACCGATGTGTCGGGCAGAAAAGTATTATTGTGTGTTCGAATATAAGATCTACAATTTTACGTGTATTTCAGGGTGATTTAATTGATTAATGAATTGATCGATTGGCCGACCATGGCACGGATGGAGAAGCGGATCACCAACCGCACCCCGAGCCAGGAGTAAAGCCAACGAAAGGTTTTCAGTAGACTACGCCGAGACTCAACCGTAGCTGTAGCAAGGTAGTCTATAAACTAGATATTAGCTATACTAGAAATACTCGGATTGGCACACACACATTTTCTGCCCGGTTTTGACTTCATTTCTGTTACGTTCTTTTGCCGTCTGCTCACTTATCCTTTCTGTTTGCATGAGTTTTGTCCGCTTTATGTTTTAATCTTTATTTGTTTTGTTTGAAATTTACTAACGATAAATTATCACCATCTTCCGGACAACATGAATCCCAATCAACCATCTACCAGTGAATGGCCGCGTGAACGCCCAACGCCGGAGCCGCAAGAACAGCCGAAGTCCAAGAAGCAGTCGGTGCCAATGTATGTGTTGGCCATGAGGCAGGACGAGAATAGACTCCATGCAGCGGTGCAGCGGATCCGAGCGGTGAAGAATCTGTCACTGCCCTTCGATCCACAAAGTGTTCCTATGCGGATAATCGACGACTTGGACGCGTGGAACATGTTCGAAGATAGAATCATGCACAGACTGGATAACTGCCCCTTCGTAGCGTTTGACTTAGAAGGATGCGCAGCCCCGACCATGGGGATCCAGCCGCAGGCGAGTCTAGCCACGATTCAGTTGGCATTCCCTCCGATGGAACAAGACGGGTTTCTCACACCCGAAATTTTCATCATTTTACCCATGTTGTTGTACTTTCAGACCCAAGATTATGCCAGATTGCGCAAACTGCTGACGTCGATCGTGGTGTCCCCGAATGCTGCCCTTGTGGCCTTTGGTGGGGAAAACGATGTCATCCGCCTGGCCAAGGGGCTGAATGTTGATGCATCCACCTCCATCGTGACGTTCGCACAGGTGTGGAACCATGTCGGACGGAAATATCCCCCGAAACTGCTGATGAAACCAGCGGAGAATCGGCCAGCCCAGCGATGGAAACCGCTCAGGGACGACGAAGGAAGACCTGGGTTTTTGCGACTGTTCGGGATGGAAGATTGGTTTCCACAAACCCGACCGCTGTTCATGCCCGTCCCTACATTTTACAGCATGAACTACGCGATCGTGGATGTCTGGGTGCTATACCAGTTCATCATGGAGTTGCTCCGTGTGACGAACCCAGATCAGCTGATATTCAGAGAACTGCTGACTCAGAAACCGGTCAAGGCAACGAACCCGAATCAAGCGAAACGAGCGGGCGATTTGCTATACTCGTTCAAGCCGCCGAAAAGTGAAGACTTTGAACGGGGAGTTTCGTTGCTGAACAAGAACGTCATTATGCCGGTTATTAAGCTGTACGAGCGGAGCAAGTGGGTTTGGCCGGACCTTACGTGATCCTGGTATAACCGGAAACCGACGGAGCTTTTGCAGGAGTTTGTCAGCCGAAAGGGGGGAGATGGAGAGCAGAGACTAAAGAGCAGACGCGCTAGGCGCAAACAGAGGGAAGAAGAAGAGGAAGACGAAGATTGGCGCTCAGGAGGGAGCCTATTGCCAACTGGGCCACTCATCGTCCCAGCGCCAAAGGAAGTGCATGAGCCATCCTCAGATGAGGACGAAGAGGTGATGGAGCGGTTACCCAAGGAAGAACAGGAGCGCAACCTGAGAAACATTGGACTGTGGTTGCAGAAGATGCACCCGGTGGACTATGCGACCTGGACATACGGTGCTCAACCTGCAGAAGACACCGACATCGAGATGGTGGAGTCGCCACGCCCAGAGGGGAGGAAGACCCCAGTTCTCCGAATTGAGCAGTGGGTGAAAGCCTCGGAGGAGAGGGCCAGAAAGGAGGCGAAGGAAATGGGGGAAGCATCGCCGTCCAGAAGGAAGCGCGCCAACTCTACACCGGCGCCATCAGAGAGACTGGTCGAGGAGCTGCGAGAAGCGCTGCGAAAGAAACGCCGGACAACATCAGGGCCGGCACAGCGGTCGATGGAAGAGGTGGTGGTGAACCTCCAAGAGATGTACCGGCTTTACAAGGAAATGAAGCCGCAGAGCACCTGGGGCGAAGCCAAGGAGCCGGAAATAATGTCGCCTGCCAGCTCTATGGAGTCATTGTGTCCGGGGTCTAAGATAGGCCCAGCGGAGAGCATCCGTTGGATCGAAGCCCAGAGAGCCGGAGGAGCAGCCTGGCTGCGAGAAGGGGAGGAGGCACGAGGTAGGCCACCAACAGAAGTACCAACAGGGGTGCCGGATCGAGAGTGCTATGTCCTGGGGGAGCCGACGGAGAAAGAGAAGGAGTGGGCGACGCGGCCAGCCGTTACCGGAGGCGTGTGGACGGTGTCATACCTGCCGCCATCACCACCGAAGAGACAGCAGGACCTTCCACCAATAGTGCAGATGGATCCAGAAACCCCTCGAGTCATTCCAGGCACTGCACAGGCAGCTGCTTTGGAACATGCAGCGGAGGTGGCGCGTAGGGATGCACTGCCTAAAATTACCATCACGCACTTGACACCGACGGAAGAGGTGGAGCAGCGAGCAGCAGAGGTCCGACCGCCAACAGTGCCGCAGAGCATAGTCCCCAAACCATCAAGGGGTCGAGGCGCTACAATGCCACCGAGTAGTACACCTGTAATATCGAGGGGCCGAGGCATTACAGTACCGCCGAGCATCACCCCCAAACCATCGAGGGGCCGAGGCGTGATAGCGCCGCCGAGTAGCGTGCCAATGTCCTTGAGGGGGCGGGGCCGCATGCCGCCGGCTAGCCAGCTGTCGCCGCGCTCATCGCAGTCACCTGTCCGTATGCTGGCCACGCAGTCCAGAGAAGCGCCAATACCAGCGGCAAGTGGGCAGCGCCCTCAAACCCCAGCTGGCGCCGAAGCAGCGTCGCAGGCGCACACGTTAGCACAGCCGCCGAGGGAGTCGCCGATGCCGATGACGGCACAACCACCCACGTATGCGTTTAAGCCAGTGCCGCGGCCAATGGAAGTCCGGATGAAGGCGCCGGAGCCGCAGTCGAATATAGAGAGACAGCTGGCACAACTAACGCAGTTTGTCCAACAATTACCGAGGACGCTGGTACCACAGCAGCTACAGCAGCCAACGGTGCCACCACAGCAGCTCCAACAGCCGATGATGCAGCAGCAGTGGCCGGTGCAGCCATTTCCACCGGGCTGGGAGCGCCCCACGGATCCGCGTCTTAGGCCAAGGGAGAATCAGCCCCTTCGCCCTGTGGCAGGGCTACCGCAGCCGCAGCCGCAACCGCAGTCACAACCACAGCCGCAACCATCGCAGCGATTGCCGGCAACAACACCGAAGAAAAGAGCGTGGCGTACATCGGTTAGAACCATTCGGTTGGCCATGCGTTTTGTGTGCGGAGAGCTGGGGGATGAGGAGTTCGAGCTGACGGTGGCCCAAGCGTGGCAGTTGGTGCGGGATAGCATTCCCAAACCTTGGGGTTTGCCAGTGCCTATGTTCGACAGAGTGGAGCGGCGCTATTGTATCTGGATGACGTACTTGGAACCCCCGGATGAAGAAGACTAGGAATGGACAACCTGGCGGGGCGACAACGGCGAGTCGCGTGGGGAGTTTATTCGTATTGATAAGATCTGTGATCCCCTGTTTGTAGAGCTGCCGTGGGTGAATATGCCGATCGGTTTGGTGCGTGCGAACCGTGATGCCCGCGTGCGGGACCGGTTTGCTTTGCAGGAGACGCGTGCACCAACACCCTTGCAATGCCCAGAGTATAAAGTGGTCTTGGCAGGAGGAGCCACGGCCGAAGGTGCTCCAGCAACCAGACCCCTCGTGGGGAAGGAGCTCGAAGAAGAGGAGTACAAGGAACCGTTGGCCTACGAACACTATGGTTCCATCGAGGAACTGCCACCACAAGTTGCAGAAGACATCGTCCGAGAGGCAGAAGCCGAGGAGGCAGTGCGTGAGGGACCGCCGGAGGAGGAGTTGGTGCAGTGGGCACAGCCACAGGTCCAGGAAGCAGATGTGCAAGGAGAGGACGATGAGGAGCCGGAACCACCGGAAGGCTCTTTTGGCCCAACGGATATGCCTGGTATTTCGGGATCTGGGGAGCCAGGAGGTCGCTATGGCAGGGGCTCGCTCTTGGTGTCGGAGGATTAGCTGGATGGCCACAAGATCCCGCATACAAAGTTCACGATGGCCGAAATCATGCGAACACCATCACCGATGATCCGGTATGTTGTCCGACCGTTCATGGGAGCCGAGGCGCCAACGCGGAGACGAGAAGAATCCAATGTCACAGCACCAGCAATTCCGAACAATGAGGAACCGATGACGGTGCGTCCGACCAGGGAACAGTTGAGCGCTACACCATCAGCTGCGGTGGAGCAGCAGGCGCAGCCGGGACCAGCCCGCGTACCGGTCAAGTGCTGGTCATCGTCCAGATGGCAGTTGCTGCAAATTCCGACCTCAAGTGTGGCAAAGGACGAAGATCCGGTACATCCAATTGCCAGAATGATCGACGAATTCCTAGAACGGTGGGTAACAGCCGGGAATCGTGGGCAGTATGCGTGGGGAATGAGCCACAAGAAGAAGCGGGGAATTGTGCAGATAGCGTTCAAGCGATTTGCAGCACGAGTCCAATTCGAGTATGCGCGCGAGAGCTACATCACTCCGGAGGGAGGAGACCCGTATGGGCGCCCACTGCATTTCCAGGCACAGGACACGGTGGCCACATCCCAGCGCTGTATGCGCGAGACGGGGAACTGCGATATACGCCGTTGATCCTGGAGGGGCGTGATACTAACCCGGATACGGCCCAGATGCGAGCCCTGGCCATTGTGGCCCCTTTGCCACATATCATTCCTGATCTGGTGAACCTGGGCCCAATTCATCGGTTGCGGGCCCGACAAGGACACGCGGAGTGCCTGTTCGCGTATACGGAGGTCCTGCAGAGCGCACTCATGGAGAAAGTGAAGTTGGCGAGACGCGAAGGGAGACGTCGTCCCCAAATCTTTGGTTTCTTCACCAACCGTTTCGTGTTTTCCAATCACCACATCGTGCGCCGCGGCCCAAGCCACACCCCAGTCCCGTTTGAATACGAAGGGAAACAGTTTTATTGTGGCGAACAAGTCTATTATTACATCAAAGCGCGAGATGGCTACGGTCTCCATGACATCGCGGAGAAATTGGCGTGCGCGACTTCGCCGGGACAGACGAAGGTGATGGGCGATCGGGTCTTGGCCGAGCACAATTGTCGTGCTGGTCTGTGGTACCGTCTGATGGCATTTCAGACTATGTACCTGATGTGTCTGGCCCGCGCCCAGCAGCTGCCATAAGTCGACGAAGCCTTGCGTGAGTCTCGGAATGATGTGCTAGCCGAAGCGTGCTTCTCAGATCGGCGATGGGGCATTGGAGTGCACATCCGAGACCGCAGCTTGAAATGGATTGAGAAGTTCCCGGGTGAGAACTGGCTGGGTCGCTGCTGGATGCTCGCACGTGATGTGTTGTTCCCGGAGTTCATCGATTGCCAGACCCGAGAATGGATCCAGAAGGAGTATCGGGCACGATTGAAGTCCTCTCGAGCCAAGGAAGATCGGCTCAAGCCAGGACAACAACAGCAACCGCAACAGTGAGGATGAGGGGGAGAATGCGGCGTTGGTGGATATGGGGTTTCTCGCATGGATATCTTGGTTTAGAGCGGCTTGATGCCGCATAACCCCAGCGTCGTCAGAAACCAGCGTATGACAGTGTAAATTTTGTTGGATCTTCGTCGGGATAGTAATTTAATGTAATCGTTTAACGTCGTTCAGCCGATAATTGTGTAAATTGCTGTAAAATTGTTAAATTTTATGTGATAACCAGTGAAATTGTTTGGTTTGTTTATATATTATAGAGGATGTCGACACCCGGAGGCATGTTGTAGTTCGTCTGGTTCGCATGGATATCTTGGTTTAGAGTAGCTTGCCAGGCGTACGATCTCTTGACCCACGGTGGTTCGTATCCTCGAGCGGATACTTGTGCCCAGCATGGATATCTTTGTTTAGAGTAGCCTGGCATAGGTGTCTCGCTTTAGTCGGACTTGACATTAGCGTCGGACTCTCGCATGGATATCCAGGTTCGGAGTAGCTTGGGTAAGGCGCTTAGTAGCTCGGACTTGACGATAACCCTGTAGTTCTCGCATGGATATCCTGGTTTGGAGTAGCTTGAGCTATAGGGTCCTTGTTAACCCGGATGTGACGACGCGTTTCATCTGTTTCCTCGCATGGATATCTTGGTTTAGAATAGCTTGGAGATAGGTGTTTCGCATTATTTAAGACTTTCAGCATCACTTCCTCGCATGAATATCTTAGTTTAGAATAGCTTGGTCGTGGTCGCTTTGGGAGGATGACCAGCGGAGGTGTCCATCTGCGTCTCGCATGGATATCTTGGTTTAGAATAGCTTGACGTAGGTGTTTTACCAAAGTAGGTTGTCTTCTCAGCACGGTATTTACTCTTCGCATGGATATCTTGTTTTAGAGTGGCTTAGAGTAGGTATCGGTCGTGTTTTCTCGAATTGACACTATGGTGATGACGGTACACGCAGCGGTCGCATGGATATCCTGGTTCGGAGCAGCTTCAGTTGCGTGGACTCGAAATCGCCGAGCAGCGGCATGGAGGAGGGCGTGTTGCTATGGCGTTGGCGATCGCATGGATATCTGGTTTTAGAGTAGCTTTCGTCGGTGCTATGGGTTCATGCCTTCTGACGGACCCTAGGTAAGTTTTGCTTCGGTAGTCGCATGGATATCTTGGCTTAGAATAGCTTCTGCCGTGGTAACGCGAACTTGGGCGAAATCGACCAGCCGTTTGCTCTCACGAGTGAACGTTAGCCACCCTCTCCAGGTGGGAGGGCCTTTACCCGGGGGGTGTGCGAGTTCACAGACCCCATCCCAACCAGTAAGTTGGCGGCCTATACGTGAGCTGCAGCTCTCTGGCTCCCTCGGCTTCGGCTTATAGGGGGCACCCTCTTACTGCAGTCTCACGCGGGCTGAGGTGAGGTAATAGTTAACACATCTTTCATGGCGTAGAAGGCTAGAGCACTGTGAATACTAGTGGAGTCGTGACCCTAGAGTGCAAAGGCCGGATTTTGCGCAACAATAGTAAAAAGTGAAGCATTTTTGTTTTCATATACTTGTATACTAATACTGTACATACTTATTTCGAACCTCAACACTAGTGCTTTATTTCATTGCCATTAACAATTGCTCAACTAATATGTACAGATTAGTGATTGTCATACTTGAGCTTATTTTGAGGTACACTCACAAAATTTGATGTACAGACTGTCTAACACTACATAGTATGTACAGAATGTCGTATTACTACACTTGTTCACATTAGTTTTACTCACACAATTGGATTTTTTCTGTTTAGTTTTGTTTTATTAGTTTAAAATTTACGAAATTGACACCGGTATTGAGTTTTAACTAACACACTAGAGGTTGGTACTAAAATGGGGCCCAAATTGGGTTAACTAACTAGTTGGTTTTGTAGTAGTATTTTTGGGCACATTGGCCTTCCTGGTACTTGCACATAGCTTTTATTTCTACTTTATTATTTCTAACAATGCTAAAAAGAACGAAATTAACACATTAATAGGCATTTATTGGAGTTTATTAATAAAGCAAGCAAAAGATAATGTAAATTGCAGTTCGAGTTCGAGATAAAGTGGTTAGCCCGGGCATTCACGGGGTCCTGGTGTTTGCTGATCCAGTTATTCTGGTTCGCGGACAGCACCCAGGGCTGGAGGCAAACGATGCCGCCGTGGCGAAATGCCGAACGAATCGGGTTACCAGCATGGGAGCGAACCGACTGCCGCAGGGCGAAAGCCCTTATAAAAACCATAACCTGAAACGTAACAGAATTTTCATTTAATAAAATTACGCTGTACACATTCGTATATTAAAAACATGACGGCCCCAGCGCGTAGTACAGAGCCTTGCAGTTTAAACTGCGTACGTATATGCTAGGCAACAGCCCAGCAAAAGGGACCAGCACATAGACACTTTACTACGCAGGCTGGGAACAATGCAAAGGCTCTGTACTGAATTACGTGCAGTGGGTGCCACAGTGGAGAGATGTGGAGTGGAATGTATGTGTGTGCAGTGTATGAGAAAATAAATAGCAAACACAACACATAGGCGCGTCTTGGTTTACGTATGTTCTCTAAATTAGTCGAAAAGACAGGTACCTTGTGGGTGTTTGGGGATAAAAGGGGGAGGAAATTCCCCCGTGTAAATTAATGGTATTCCAAGGCGCGGACTATATACATGAAAGACACGGGAATAAGTACCAAGGGGCTCTTGTTGCAATCAAAATTGAATTACTAATTTTTATCTTGTTGGGCCGAAAATTTTATCTAATGTATTGTGTTTTTTTTAACTAAATTATTAGGTATTGCGGTTGAGCGTTTTTTCTTTTGGTTCAGTTTTTGTTTGGTTCAGTTAAAAAATTCTTTTGTTAATGTTTTAAATAACAAAGTAACAAATTTGATAATGTGTGCGTAATAAAGAGAATGCGAGAGCGAAAATTACAGATTTAACAGTGTATTTTGGAAAATTACGAGTGAAATTTGGTTGTTTTCTTTAAAATTGGAAATTGGCGTGTGTAGGGACTAGGGAAAGTCCAGTCCTACCCCTAAAGGTAAGCCCCAACGAGTAGCGGCCTTAGCGAGGAGCCGCACTGTGGACCGGAGGACAGGCAGTGACTGGTGGCGACCCGGACTTCGTTGCGGAGACAACTTTCGGCGGAAGCGAAGAGACTGGCTGGTTGCCCTCTGAAGAGCGATGCCCCACTTTGAACTTTGCTGTAGCCCTATTCGGGGCAAAATCGACTCAAACTTTCTGGTGGATGGGGATTTATTTGGGGGCGAAGAAGGGTGACTGGGGCGGTCTGGACTGTTTGGGGAGGGGCCTACCATCTATGGCCCGAACGACGCGACTTGCCGCGGCTATTGTGCGGAACCCCGCTGGAGCGAGCCGACCGTCATGCTAGACCCTGCCAAGCCAGCCAGTCAGCTGCCAGATGCTTGCCGTGTCGTTACCCGTGGCTTATCGTGCCAACGTCGTCCGCACCGTGCCGGGAATTCAGCCACACCAGCCAGCTCGAGCGCTAACTTTGAACCACCTGTCACCGCTCCAGGCCAGTGTCCTGCCTACCGTCAGCGTCACGTGGCCCCACGCTGGTCCTGATATTGCCAGAATGGACGAACATTCGTAGTTAGCTGTTTGCTTGTCCGCGTCGGCCAGTATTTTTGTATGTTGCATAATGATCGAAACGAGAAATTAGTAGGTAGGGCTAATAAGGACAGTTAGAACGTCTGTAAGCAAGTGTGGTATGAATGTGTGTGTGCTAGTATGATTGAATGGTGTGAAGGAAAGAAAGGAATCGAACTCAGAGTGTGGGAGACCGCCGAACTGTGGGGAGGGCACGATGCCCGAATTCTAAGTGTTTTCTTTTAGACCGTGGGCGGCAAATTTGGAGAGAGTAGTAGCTGCGAGGGTGAGTGGCGTACGCGACGGATGACCGGCCGGCATCCCGAAAATCGCGTCTGTTCACGTGCTGTGCACGAGGCGTGCGTCATACAAAGCAGGCGCGAGCTCGCCGATAAAGGGGCAAGTCCCACAAGTGTTTATGAGCAGCTACGGAGAGTTTCTATGTGCTGGCCAGCAGAGAAAGAGGAAAAAGAGAGAGTGAGAGTAGAGGACGTCCAGAGTGTTTACTAACATGAGTATGTATGTAGGGAGTGCATAAACCGAAATTTAGCTAGGTACGTAGTTTTCTTTAGGTAGGGTATGTGTGTAGGCTACAGACGGGCTAACGGCCCGATAGAGTTTTCTGGGTACTGGCCGGGTTGGCGGCCAACAGGCTTGCCGATCCGAAGTTCAATCTGGTGGAACCTCCAGAGTTGGGGGGCATGATATATA
This sequence comes from Trissonchulus sp. WLG1_4, assembly GCA_030248245.1. Taxonomy (NCBI): domain Eukaryota; kingdom Metazoa; phylum Nematoda; class Enoplea; order Enoplida; family Ironidae; genus Trissonchulus; species Trissonchulus sp. WLG1_4. Next base: position 23,853 of record JASANF010015937.1, read on the forward strand.
GTTCAAAACGAAGGTTTTTCGATTTAGTTTTTGGAATGACATGGGTATTGTGAAAATTTTAGGCTTTAAAGATCGAGTGTGCGTATCTCAAAATTATTGTTGAATTTTTAGACCGGTTTTAAAAAGGGATATTGGCGATAGCCATCTTGTTTTGTTTGTGTGCGTACTTGTTATGTCTTTTTGCATTTTCAGGAAAGGACTTCTATTGATTATCTGCATAAATTTATGTACGTCTAAAATTCAAAATGTTAACGAGCAAAATTTGAACGCTGCGAGAGTAGGAAAACGCGCCCCAACTAGGGGGTGCCCAACGAAAGTGCGCTAGACACGCCGGGACGTCGTGCCCGCGCAGGGGGGCACCTGTTATATATCTAGGGCCACACCCTATTTGAGGCGGGTTTTCCTGCATCCAAAATATCGAAATTATATCAAAATACAGCGTTGGTTTCGTGTCTTTACATTTGAGAAACTCGCAGATTCACATTTTTAACAATTTTCAAAATATCGGGATTTGTGAATAGAATTGCGCTCTGCGCTTCGTTTGTATACTCATGAGATAGTAGAAAGGCGGCAAGATACTTTTTGCCTATCTGTGCTAGCTTGCGAGCGTCGAAAATGATGACGTGTCGCATGAATATGAATATATTTCAATATTTCCAAAGTTCTCTTCATATCTAAATTGTAGCGTCCAAATTGAGTAATAAAACTTAATATTTAAATTATTTTAATATATTCGTTATTATAATTGAATGGGGGAGCTAACCCGAATCCGATTTGGCACAAACAAAAATGTCGAATATCTCATATATGTGGTCTGGCTCAAGGCAGGCAGACAATTTCCAGAAACGGGGGGTTTGGCACCGGCGCATGACAGGGGTTACGTACTAGGGCCCCGAGTGCCATTGAGGATTAGGGTTAGGTCCCCTGAGTTAGTTTAATGCTGTGAGTTAGTTTTTATTTGTTTTCTCCTGTTTTTAAAATTGTTATTGTTTTTGTGTCAATAAAATATTGAAATTCCCAATAAAATTTCTGAACGGTAGAACTGCCTCCCTACGGCTTTTTAGGGCCTGTTGTTTCGTAGACGCCCTTGGAGGGCCTTGCAGCTGTTGTGTGGGTTCCGTGACTGACCCCGGACCTAGTTAGGGCCCGTTTTTGAGCGATTTAGAGCCGATTTGCCGCGGTCGGCAACCGTTATTCTGCATTCCGCCGGGCTCGGGCGCACGGTCAGTTCTGTCCCTTGGCCCTCGCCTTCACGGCCTAAATTCCAAGAGCCCCGTGGTTTGCAGCATAACACCAATACGTAAGCTTCAAATATTTCAAACTGACAACAAGTCAGCTTATCGCTTGTGTCACGCTGTAAACACTTTCAAGTACCTTGATTTTGTTATGACATGCTTAGAGTGCCAAGGATATTCTTCAAATATAGAACACGGCTGCAAAAATTTTACAACCAACACTGTACATAACATGTCAAGCTGAAACATACTTTCGTGGCTGTGTTTGGGTTTTTATGGGAAATTGTAGATCTTCGCATTTGGCCGGCAATTTTTAGTCCTACTTCCACACAGCAAAGCCTATGCTTAATTAAACAATGTGCAAATTTGACTTTTTTCATCGCAAAAGTAGGATTATTATAGGGCCATATTATGAAATTCGAATGCAACTGCGGCCGTCTGCTTTTTGTGGACCAGATACAGCGAATAACGTAGTTTCTTTCTAGCATTCAACTATGGCAGGCGCACAGTTGCTGTGTTGATACTCTAGGAGGAGGTACATGCCTGAGCGATGGCGCAAACTTTTACAAATTCTCAGCTTTGAGCGCTTATAATTCAAAAACGGTGCGTCCTAGATCCTTAATCCTCTGATTAAGTTTTGTTCACCAGTCATTGTTCTATCGAATGATAGTGTTGTGATCTCTCCACGACGCACGTAGCCCGAGCAATGTCCAGAAAACGAGAATGTGTCAGAATGAGGCTTTCTAGCCAGTGATACTCTTGGCATTAAACGGTTAAAGTAATAATGTCCGAAACGGGCTAACTTTCACAAACCGTTTGAAAGTTATAACCTTTGACAATACAATTCTACCCTCATCTGGTTTTGATTCTACCCTCATCTGGTTATGATTGCATGGGTTATTTATAATAGACATGCAGTTTTCAATTGTTCAGTGTTTTGTTGTGGCGTAAATATATAGTTATTTTTCTAAGAATGCATGCAGTAGCAGTTTTTTTGTTCGTTTTTTCCTTGGTTTCATTTTTTGTTGCTTTGACGTGCTTGTTTATTTCTGTAGCTCCGTTGTTGATGCATAATTATTTTGTGTTCGTGAGTAAAATCATTCAACATTCATTCCTCATTCATTCTTGTTTTGCCACAAGTGTACCTGAACGAGGTTGCACTTTGTCTTGCTGCTGAATCAGCTATTCACGACAATGAAGAGTAATCTTGATGTATTGTTAAAAGATCTCCCTGGCGCTTTTGACAACCTGCTGATGTGGTGCTTGTGATGGCACTGCTAGTTCCAGACGCTGACTGCAAATGCGAGAAATAATTTTGGCACAGTTGGTCTTGGTACACAGTGTTTTGGACATATTCCATTTTGGACGTTTTGGACATTTGGACAATTGTTGTTATAATTCTACAATTCCCAGGCTTCCCAGCGCTCCATTTCTTTCATTCTTTCAAAGTGGGGTCTTCTTTCTTTCAACATTCTGGCGAGTGGCGACCATGACATAGGACGGAGAGGATAGGGCCGGGTCCTCAGGACAGACTTATCCCCGAACTGTCTTCAGAGGTGGGTTAGGATTGGGTTGTCATATTACACACTTACCACCACTGTCATATGTCACACTTATGCCCTGAGTTGAGGTTGGCACTTCAACTGTTACAGTACTCGTACTCTGCGCTGTATGACTGTGTAGATAATTTCTTAGTATGGTCCCTCGGTTGAAAAGGTAAGCCAAAAAAACCTCGGTTTCGGTTAGGGGTGAACCGGAGAGAAGCCACGGTTTCGGTTAAGGGTGAAGCGGTTAAAACCCTGGGACCATTTTCTTGAGAACCATTCTGGGTCGATGGAGAAACGATGTGGTTGCGGGTAAGCCAGGAAAAATTCTGAGTGTGGTGTGACTGAAGTATGCTTGAAGTATGTGAATGTGCTCAGCCCTTGAGGCATCGGGTTTCGCCCAGAGAGCATGAGTATTGAGTAGTACAACCGATTGGGGTCGCAACGACGTTCGAAGGAGAAAGACTGTTGTAAATAAGAAATAGCGCCTATGAGACGGTTAGATTTCCGTCTCCATTTCTTTTATTCTTTCAAATTGGGGTCTCCTTTTTCTTTCATTATAAACACCTTACTGTTTAAACAGTAAGGGTACTTAGTATATACTTGTCAGGTAGTTTGGAACCAAGGTTTGCTGCATTTGAGTCATCATTTTGGCTCTTTTTTTCTTGTTTTATGCAATCAAAATGTGTAAAAATTTGCAGCGAAGCTTTGTCTTTGTACAGGTCAATCCATTTGTTGACTTGGCGAAGGCTCTCGCATTGACGACGCAACATACACAGACAGTTGCGCAATCAGCTTTCTGAACTGCGCGCCAATAAGCCAGCGCAGTAGGCAAAGAAATTAAAAATTTAGGCGAGCATGCTGTATTCATTTACACACTTAAAATTGAAGCGTACCTGATCAACAACCAATCAGAAGTAGAATTTCTGTGGTAAGTCGCCAGTCGCGCGAAGAACGTGTAGCGATCAAGGCAACTTGATACTTTTAGCTAAGTCGCCCTTACGTTTACCTTTAATTTTCGCGAAACTTTGCTTAAATCTGGTTGCGGAGATCAAATTGTGCCCGACGTTGCCTATTTTACTAAATAATATAACAACAATAAAAGTATGGCCAAATGAAACCACTATTACTGAAATATTGAATTGTCACAATGTCATTTGTGCGTACTTCGTACATGTTGAGTTTCGTACTGTTGGAAAATTCATGAAAGTATTCTAGTAACTCATGAAAGTAACTCACGCAACATTTCTGAAAATACAAGAAAAAATTAATAAATTACACACAAACGAAAGCTACTTTATCGGCGATTGGGTAACGAGCGTGTGTAAGCGAAATCGAAATAGCAAATTTTGTGCTGTAGCGCTTTTTCTATGCGCTATATGCGCTATTTGCGCTAAGTGCTTTTTGGGAGTGCTATATGCGCTATTTGCGCTATATGCGCTATCGAAGGTGCTATATGCGCTATTTGCGCTACAGCGCTTTTTGGGAGTGCTATTCGCGATATTGCTATTGTTTGTGTTAATTTTCCTTTAAATAGTGATGCTGGTCTTGAAAAGCGCTAATAGCACTTGAGGGTGCTATTTGCGCTATTTAGGCGCTATTTTGTGCTATTGGCTAACTTATTGAAAATTATTGTACTTTTTAGTACGTATACGATCCCTGAATAAACAAAAAGAATTTTAAAAGTATGAATAGCGCATATACCACAACGATAGCGCATCAAAGTGCTATAAGCGCTATTTTTTCGTAGGCTTAAAAAATAGCGCTTATAGCACCTGAGGGTACTATTTGCGCTAATTAGGCGCTATTTTGTGCTATTGGCTATTTTATTGAAAATTTTTGTACTTTTTAGTAAGTATATGGTCCCTCAATAAATTAGAATAATTTTTAAATTATTTTTAAATTTTTGTTTGCGTTCTGGTAGACGATATAAAAAAAGCGCAAATAGCAAAACGATAGCGCATCAAAGTGCTATAAGCGCTATTTTTTTCGTAGGCGTAAAAATAGCGCTTACAGCACCAGAGGGTCCTACATGCGCTTTTTAGGCGCTATTTTGTGCTATTGGCTAACTTATTGAAAATTTTTGTACTTTTTAGTAAGTATATGGTCCCTCAATAAATTAGAATAATTTTTAAATTATTTTTAAATTTTTGTTTGCGTTATATATATATATATATATATATATATATATATATATATATATATATATATATATATATATATATATATATATATATATATATATATATATATATATATATATATATATATATATATATATATATATATATATATATATATATATATATGGGCTGTTCTGGACAGCCCTAGATTCTATCCAGACAACTCTCTGCCTTAGTGTATATAGAGACAGAGGTTTAACAATAGAAGGCTGGCCACTTATCTAATTGGCGACTGTCCACTTAAGACCCTCATAAATATTCGCACCTAACTTGACCTTTGTGACACTAGCGATTTCGCACCCGATATTGCATAAAGAGAAAGGCAAAATTGCCTGACCTTGTTTTGACCTCTGGACGAAAAAAGCAACAAGTCATTTCCATTGCATACGCATAGCTCGCAGGTCGCAGTTACATAGTGTGTGTTATGACTGTGTGTCCGGATTTCGTAATTAGGTTTTTGGAGGACCCAACTTTCCGGATGAAAGTTTTTTCCTCGATTCGGCCTCTTATGCTACGTATGCTCAAGTTTTGAAATTGAGCAAGGGGGAAAGTCTGCCAGGCGTGGACAGAAAACTGAAATGTAAAATTATGGCGCGTTTTACCCTGCTTAATTCAGAGGGGTCAGAGATCATTGTTGCTAAATCTGATCCGTCCAAGCGAGTTATGAAACGTGAGGATTTTCATGGGCTCATGCGCTAAAAATGCGCACAATAAAACAGCGTTGGGAATTAAAACCCATGACAAATGTCCCACCTCTAGGTGGAACAAAAAGGCTGGATTAAATTGTAGTACGAAATGTCATAATAATGTTCCATGTTGCAACTTGTCAACACTTATGCGTATGTGTACGTTTCTCTGCCTTTTCAATTGTGACGATACTGGCATCAAGAGTACATAATAGCGTCTCACTCTATGTAGAAGAAGAGTGAGACACTCTCCAGCCTGCCTGTGTTCTAGCACAGGCAGATGCGCTGGTCGTTTTCAGGCTACATGTTGACATTCTGTGCAATATGTGGCCGGCCAATCAGAAGTGAGCTGCTATTCTCTGATTGGCAGACGCCTGTGCACGTGCTCCAATCATAAAACGGGATAGGGATAAAACGTGAATAACTCATTATTAATTTATAGTCTGCTTGCAAAAACATTTAAAAGGTTTGCAAATACCTTTGGGGATATTTTGGCAAACGTTCAGCGAAATTGATTGAGAAACTTCGAAGAAATTCAGAAAAGTTTATATCTCAAAAGTTTTTCAATCAATTTCGCTGAAAGTTTGCCAAAATATCCCTAAAAATATTTGCAAACCTTGTTTGGTGTTTTTGCAAGCAGACTATGAATAAATAATGAGTTATTAAGCTTTTATCCCTATCTTAATGCTTATCAACGCATCAGCGATTATATACTAAAGTGTGTTTCGCAGAGAATCTACGGGCTGATTGGCCAACCACATGTTGCACAGAATGTCAACATGTAGCCTGAAAACGACCAGCGATTTTGCCTGTGCTAAAATACAGGCAGGCTGGAGAGTGCCTCACTCTTCTTCTATGTAGAGTGAGACGCTATTATGTACTCTTGCTAGCATTATTCTTGCATTAAAAACTTATAGCTTAGGGCCTATTCCTTTACCGGATTAAACGGACTGGACTTATTTTAGTCTGAAATTTTGGAATGACAAATCGGACTAAACGGACTACAAGAGTTAAAATAAATCAGCGGCTTAATTTTAGTCCGACCCCATTCCAAAACTACCACAGGACTAAACGGATTTAACATACACGCGTAACACCATTTACTCAGACTAAAAAACATTTAGTCACACAACTCACGAAGTTTATGACCTTATTGTAACAATGGCGTAGCCAGGGGGATCCCCCTTTTGTATCGACGAGAAAATTTCTTTTCCACGATCCCCGAAATGTTAGAAGAACATGCTGCTTTTTAGGCAAAAAACGCCAATTTAGTGCATGTTTTAGAGGCCTGTTTGTCAAATTTTTTCGTTAATTTCTTGGGTATTCCCCCGCTCTAGACCCCTGCACTTTCAATTATAATATACGTATAATAATGTCTGTCTGAGCAGAGCAAACTAAGGCGGAGCATATTCCACAGCTGACCTGTGCGTGCCCAGTGACTGGCTGAGCAAACTAATTCCCTAATACGCAAAACAGCCAATAGTAATTCAGAGTTGGGCCACTTCAGACTACGCCTGCAATAGCTACGTGCGAAATGCGAAGAATGATACACACGCCCACACAAACAGTGATTTTTGAAGACCTGCCTCCAGATTTACAGTAGAACTGCTTGCAATCATAGGAGACGATTGAAATATAGTATATACGCGGCGACTAAGGCCGCCGTGTAAAAACTAGTATACTGCTGTCTACTTGTTGTCTGCTTTGTGCTCTTGGCTACATACATGGTAGCAAAGCTTTAAATCTTCGAATCTGCACTTGATCTTGGTATTTGTTCAATTGGTCACTTGGTGTTAACAATTATATATTGCCTAAAGATGATTACCAACCGGAGTGAACTGTCTGATCTACTAAAAACCAACTCCACTTTTTGGCGCAAACTCTGAATATACAAATTTTTATGCCGGGGCCTATTCCTTTACCGGATTAAAGGATTAATTATAATCGGACTTTTGGACAATTTGATGGTTTAATGGACAATTTGACCTCAGAAAACTAAAAATTTCAAAACAAACTGGAGTCGGGACGGGATTCAAGGTTCTGGAGAGTTTCATAAAATTTAGTTGTTTCACAATTTATCGATGTCATCTGGCCACAATATATACAATTAAATAAAAATGATGAACTCTCAAGTGATATCTTCTGATTCTGGTAGACTGTCACCGATATCTTGTGCTTTTGTAGCCGACCAAACCAATCCAATGTAGCAATAACAGTCCCATGCTTTATTGTGTTTGGCTTTTTCTGACTGGCAGTACTGCTCTACACTCCGGTAACTGAATCCGTGGATGACAAATGGTGCGCAATAGTGTCTTTGGAGTGGATCCAATGCTTTGCGTCTTCGGCGCTCAGTAGCAGTCATATCTCGTATATTTGCAGCAAGTCTTCCCTGGTCAGATATAGAGGACCTGTAATTCCAAACATGACCTGTCTATCGTCTGCCACACACAGTTGTAGACTATACTGTTCAGCTATGTAGGGGCAAAGTAGATTACTAGTGGTTGCTATGGGACATTCACGTGAAAAACATTTTCTGAGAAATCGCTGAATTTTATTAAATTGACGCAACGAAAAAACTACGCGAGTATTACCCTGAACAAAACCAACATTGCCATCAGCCTGAAGTTCAATGATAGTCGGTTGTGGTGGATGTGTTACATTATACTCAACCAGTGGTTGTGGTGGCGTAAACGACGTATGTGTTTCATTTTTCATGCATATTTTATTTGTAGTAAATGTAAAAATGTTGGTAAATACAAATAGTGAAACCACCAAAAACCAAAAAGCGATATTTTTACACTTAGTAGGCTCCATCTCTGGCTTACTAGGCTTCTACTACATACTTATGGGTTTTTATTGACTACCGAAATCAATAAAAGGGCACTGTGCACGCGCAAATCAACCATGGATACTTACAAATGCCTTGCCTGCCCTAAGACGTTTAGTCTAAAGAAAGGTTTGTGTCGACATACTCGTGAAGTCCATAAAGCAAAACTCCACAAGTGTCATTTGTGCGCCAAGATGTTTAAACGTCCCTATCGATTGACCCATTGACAAGTTTGCCATCAGAAAAACACGGAAGAACTGAAGATGGAGAAGAAGCCGGAAGAGCTCACAGTTGACGAAATAAATATTACAAAGAACCGCATTACTGACAGTTCATTTTATTGGACAATTTAATCCGATTTTGGAAGCTTATTTACAGACCCAGGAGTAACTATGTTTGTTCTTATGCTATGGCCAAGCCATGGCTAACTATATTTGCGCAAACCTGTATTGCTGTTACCATACCTGTTTTGATGTAACCATTAAGAGTGCACTGTTGCTGTCATTTTTGATAGTCAGTATGGCGAAAATCGTAAACATGACGTTGGTGGGGAAATTTGAGAATCCTGATGTCAAACCTATTGGAACTTATCGACCAGAAAAATTCAGTGGTACCGTGGTTAAATACCATGGACTTACATACCTTGTTTTTAATAAGGGCAGTTTTGTTTGTCTTGGGGCAAAATCACGTAATCAGGCTGAAGAAACAACTCATGCCTATGCTAGCAGTCTCTGCACTAAAGTGAAATCAATGAGCGTGAAAAATATTGTGGTAGCAAGTAGTACAGGGCACAGGGTTGATCTACCCCTACTACACTCTATAATTGATAAAGCAAGTTTAGAACCAGAATTATTTTGCGGAAGCCTGTTTAAATGCAAGGGCACGACAGTTCGCTTGTTTCATTCTGGAAAGTTCTATATGACCGGTCTTGTATCCGAAACAGACATTGACCCTGTTTGCAGTGAAGTTAAAGCATTTGCCTCATTATGCGAACTACCATAATATGCCCAATATCTTGGATAATCCCCTTGATTGGCTGAACTTATTTTGCGAACTACCATAATATGTCCTATATCTCGGCTAATCCCTTCATCGGCTGAACTTATTATGCGAACTCCCATAATATTGCTTGTCTCATCGTGGCAAAGGATCTGGGCAACTACGCTGGCTGCTGCTCGAGTCAACTGAATACGCCATCCAGAACGACGACGAACTGAACAAGCTGCTGCCAGATCATGAACTATTTGAACTATTTATACCTTATTATGCCTTATATAATCACTATTTATGCATTATTATACCTTATATGTGATTGCTTTGTGTTGTGTCATTATTGTCAGTATTATTTTGCTAATAAACTTGAAATTTGTTGTTATTGTTCAAGGTAGTACTTGTCATTTCAGTACTTTAAGGCGTCATTACGATACATATAACTTGAAGTTCAGAGTAGTTTGTATGAATAGAACGTATGGCAGAATCAAAATTTTTTTCAGACAGTAGCCTATCGAACACAACATGGCCTTGTGGACTCATTAGGTGAACATAGGTGAAATGTCGTTCAGAAAGAAATTCCGGAAAAAAGTTTTTCAATTCTTGACCAGTCAAAGGTTGGTCTTCAACTGATGACTTCACATTAGCCCTCACGTACCTGACTTGTGAGGTTGAGATCCGCTGATTTTCACTTGTTGAAAACTCCATTGTTAGTTGTAGTAGTAGTAGTAGTAGTAGTAGTAGTAGTAGTAGTAGTAGTAGTAGTAGTAGTAGTAGTAGTAGTAGTAGTAGTAGTAGTAGTAGTAGCTTGGTCTGCGGGCTTTTATTGATTTGCGTCGTCGACTTCTGCTGATTTTTCATAGGTTATGTATAATCTTTTCCTACTGCCGGATGATGATTTCCTACTACCGGTTTTAACTGGTTAAGTCGACTTTTAAAAAACCGCTTACCTATAATACAAAGTATCAACATTTATTCAAATATACAAGCATTTTACATAAACAATAACTTTACACAAAATTCACAGTTCAGCCTCAAATCATCTACTAAGACAAAACCTTTACATTAACAAAAAGTTTAAAATCACAGTTTAGCCTATGGGGCGCAAGGGTGCTTTGGAGATGTGAACGACAATGTTTGTAATCCGTTCAACTGTAAAATTCGATTCGGCGCGTTGACTAGCAGCTGTGTCAACAATGTCTTTCTGTTCTACAGCTTCCATAAATTGCTGGAATTTGGCGGGGGATGTAATAAGGTGGGGTGTTTTAAATAGCAGGGTATTGTTACTGGGGTAATAATAGGACAGCTCGTTGGTTAATCTATTGCGTAGAACAAATCCAAGGGCGAGGTTCCATTTTCCGAAGGCAGGGCGATGGGTATACGCGTGTTGGAGGGCGGATCGAATTTCTTGGTTCGTAATGTTCGCCATGCGGTAGTTGAGGCGATCGAGGTAGGGGGATTTATGGGCGTGGGTTCGGATACGGGACCAATGAGCAGCGTATAAGTCATTTAAGTAATAATCGGGGGATTGCGGGAATTGGATGGGGTCAGGGTCGGTTGTAAAATCTAGGCTATTAACGTGGCCGTCTAGGGAATTCTGTGTGGTGTTGGGGTGGACGGCTTGGGCAATAACGTCATTGTCGTTGGAGGGGCTACGGACTGAGTCATTAGCGGGCACAACGCTGGCGTCATCAATGGGTAGGTTAGGGGCAGCGGGCAAATGATTATCTACACCGGGATCATCAATGGGCTGAGGGGTATTTGAGGATAAATTATTGTGGCGCAGGCGTTGATGGGATATGAGATGGGCATGGCGACGAAAAGACTTTTGGCATTGGAGGCAGGTGAAGGAGGGCTGATCGTGTTGTTCGGTCATGTGGCGGCAATGGGCTTCTGGGCTTTTGAAATATAGGAAACACGTACCACACCAATAGGGGCTACGGCGTTGATGGACAGTGGACATGTGTACCGTCAGTTTGCTGGCGTGGGTGAACGACTGGGAGCAATGAGGACACTTGTGAGGGCGTATGGTCTGGTGGTTTTCGCGAATGTGACGATTGAGGTTTCGTTCGTGGGTGTGGGTGGCTTGGCAAACTGGGCACTGGAAGTTGGTGGGCTTTGGCGTAGGCTGGGGTGTGGGTGGAGCTGGGTGCACTTTCCTAATATGAGTGTTCAATTTGTCGTTTCGAGTGTAGGATTTGTCACAATCAGGGCACTGGAAGGATTGGGTGGCTTGATGGGAAGTGCGAATATGTCGTAATAAGTTGTGATGGAATGTAAAAGACTTGCTGCACTTTGGACACTCCATATCTGAAACACGGAAAAAATTCAGCATAAAATTTCTATTAACCTACATATTCCAAAAATTTTGTTATCAACATATGTTTTTTTTGTGTTTCAAAAGTTAATATTTTTTTATCATTTTGATCAATTTAAAATACATGGACGCGGTAAGTGAACAATCCAACCATTTCTAATAAAAAAACATGTTAAAATACATTCTAGTAGAAATAATAAGCAATTAATACAACAACTTACTATTGCTGATGGTTGAATAGCACAAGCAGAGCGCTTGACTACTTATTGAAGAGCGAAAGTAAATAACCGACCGGCCAGCAGCGTGTCGGTGATAACAACTGATCCAACCTACTTGTTAACCGACATTTATACCTTAACTCGCGACATTCGCTGACACTTGACAGAGGGGCCCAGGTGACAAGTATTGGCTAGGTAATTATGTAGGAGGGGCTAGGTAATAAGTATTGGCTAGGTAATAAATTATTTATGAGAAGGCTAGGTAATTAACTAGGAGGGGCTAGATAATTATGTAGGAGGGGCCCAGGTAATAAGTATTGGCTAGGTGACTGCCAAGGAGGGGGCTAGGTAATTATTTTGGAGGGTGCTAGGTAATTATCTAGGAGGGGGCTAGGTATTGACTAACTAATACCCCCTACTTGCTCCCCCTATACAGTACCTTACGACAGCTAATGACGCCAAAATGTCAATTTACCTGCAATTAATCACCCTAATGACGTCAAAATGTCAATTAATCATACATAATGACGCCATGAGTCATAATTCTGTCAATTAGCAATGACGTCACACATTCTGTCATACCTACTAGACGGACGCCAATTCCACTTTTGTTTGTTACGACCAAGCATAGGGTTGCCTGCCATACCTAACCTTAGTGTAGAAGTTGAGCTTAGCTGAGGATATCAACACATGATTATCTACAAGATGACGCACTGATCACCTAAATCTACCCAGTAACGGCTAAGAAATCTTTCATGCGGTGTAGGAAAATTAGCATAAGGTTTACTAAAACAGGTATATCTGGCCTTAGCGTAGGAATTAAGCTTAGCTGAGGATATCAACTTGTAGTACACATAATGATCTACAAGATGACATATTGATCACGTTGATCGGACCTATAACCGCTAAGTAAGCTTCCATGCCCGTAAAATGTGCGGTGTCAACATAGGAAAATTGGCATAGGGTTTACTAAAACAGGTATACCTGGCCTTAGCGTAGGAATTAAGCTTAGCTGAATATATCAACTTGTAGTCCACATAATTTGCTATAAGATGACGTATTGATCATGTTGGTCGGACCTACTACGGCTGAGAAACCTTCCATGCCCGTAAAATGTGCGGTGTCAACATAGGAAAAACTACCGTAAGACAGCCAGGCAGCTGCTACACACTGCTAGCATTCACTTGCATTAGTCTTTTGACCACATTACGTACTGAAAAGTTGCAAAATTTTAAAATATAATTAAGAGTTAATTAAATAGAAAATTAAGATTTAATTACATAAAATAATTAAATAAAAATATTATAAAAATTTTTAAAAAAATATTTTCAGCAAAAAAAAATTGCAATAAATTAAGAAAATTTTTCAGTAATACTTGCATAATTTAAAATAATTTAGAAAAATATTAGTAATAAAATTTGTAAATTATAACAAATTTGAAAAAATAGTTGACAGCTTAAAATTAATTGAAAAAAAATAATTGACAGCGTCAGCTGTCATGCCAGCCAGCCAGCTAGCCTGGCTCCTCCCTACCCGGCTCCTCCCTACCCAATTTTTGGTTCCTAATCCCTACCCAAATCGATAGACTGCAGCCAGACTGGAGTTTACACGCTAAAGATAGGCTCCTCCATACCCAAATCGATAGACTACAGCACGGGGGATTGCGGGGGATTGCGTGGAGGATTTTACACGTTAAAGATAGCGGCTCCTCCCTACCCAACTCCTCCCTACCCAATCTGGTGTGAGATCAGTACGCTATACTACTAAGAAAGTTGAAGAGACCGTGTAATTTGCATCTGAGATTAGCGCACGGCCCCCCCTGAGTCAGGAGACCAACTACCAGAGTAAATTCTGTCATTGTTTGTTTATTTTATTTTGTGTTTGTTTGTGTATGCTGTGTGTGTGTTTGTTGTATTGCGCAACCGGTTCTACTGTCTGAATTCTGTATGTATTGGCTTCTTAAATAAAACAACCTTAGTTTTACTCTGTGTCCGCGTGTAGTGTTTTAATATTCGGTTTTTGTGCTGGTGTTACTAGGGCCCGTCTGAGAGACTCTTTAGAGTGCTCCCGAACCTGTTTTGAGAGAGTTCTGCATTCGTAGTTTCGACGCTCTTAGCGTCAAGTTGCTATTACTGCGTGCTCTCCGGCACAGCTAGGCACCGGTCACAATTCTGAAAATTAGCCCGCTAGCTCACACGGAGTCCATAAGACCGGGGGCCGTAGTATAACATAAGGGACGGATGTTCACCTCAAACCTTCTCAAAAGCACAGCTGCAGCTTTGGACTGCAGGAAAGTTGAAACCACGTTATATCATGCTCAATGTGATGGTCTAGTTGGGCGTTTCATACGTACTCTCAAGTCAATTTTGACAGCATACTGCAGCCATAGACGTACAGATTGGGACACTCACCTGCGTTTTGCATTTATGGCTTACCGGACAACTACGCATTTTTCTAGTGCAGTTTTCTCAAGTTTTCGCCGTTTGAGCTAACGTATGTGCGCAAGCCTAGGTTACAGCTAGATATCGCTCTGTCCAGTCAACCTGAAGGTATTGAGACCGTCGGTGGTTATGCTACCCTTCTAGTTAGCCATGCCGTTGTATAGAGGGAAGGTGCGCGGCATAACATTGAATCGTCTCAAGCATCTCAGAAACGGTACTATGATAGAACATCGCGCCCTAGCTTGGAGCCAGGCCTTTCGCCAGGACAGAATGTTCTCGTGAGGAAGAAAGACCGCTAGAAAAATGTTGGTCAAGTGGTTGTACTATTTTATGGCCGACGAGCCCTGTAAATTATGCAGTGAAGGAGAATGGCACAAATTTTGCACCCAAAATTGCGCATTTAAAGATTTAAAAGCTCAAACCAACCTCAACTATGTTGCTTATGTAGGAATTCACCCTGATTGCTGATTCTTTGCATGTGTTTGTGAGTGTATGTTTGAGAATGGATGTTCAAACTTTGTGTGACTTGTCTCACTAACAGCTGACTTCTGTAACCTCTAGACCGACCCTACCGTACCATTGACCTGACTATCAACGTGACTGACTTGACTATTATAAATGTATGTGCGAGTATGTGTGCGTGTATGTGCGTGAGCGTAAACGTGCTGGGTGTTGTTGATTGCGCTATCAGTGAAAAATAAATAGCTGTAGATATAGAGTCTAGCTGACATTTGTGCAAAGAGGATTTGTCCTCAATTAATGTACATGTGTCATGCTTTAGGGTAGCCAACGAAGATTACCGTTCTTTGGCGTCAAGGGAGAAACGATTATCTTTCTAACATATATTCACGTAGAGTTAGGCCAGAACCACTTTTGACAGTTGCGGGCCAAAACTGCAGCAGCTCTGATCAAGCTATCCAATGCGTGAACGTTGCTGCGATTGATTATGACACCGCTCAAGCAGACATAGCGGCGGAGTAAAATCCATTTTCGACGGAAATTTGGATCTGAAAAGGAAACTGGTGAGTACTGGTGACGCTTTTCTAATAGAAGCGAATCCGACCTGTGACTTTTGGGGTACTGCCTTGAGTAAAGAGAAGGTTTGTGAATGGAATAGATCGGTGTTGCCGGGTGCTATTCTGCTGGGCCGCTCGCACATGAACCTATAGGCTTTCTTTGGAGGTCAAAGTTTAAATTTCCTGTCTTGATTGTGTCCGATTCGATGGGTTCGGGGCTGCGAAATAGCTCCACCTTCAATGTTGTCACTATACCAGGTGCTCGAGTACAGAAGGCGATCAAGGTTGCTACGTTTTCCTGCCAATGCGGATATAAAATCTGCGTTTTGCTGGCTGGTACGAACAACATGACCAAGGGCCCGCGAAGTAACCTGAAATTCGACAACACCGGAAGTCATGATCCGGCAAAGCCGAAAAATGTGCCAGCGCAGTTCGACCGGTTGCAAATGTTGGCGTCAGAAGTGTTGTGCTTGGTAGTATGCGAAATTTTGCCACGGCATAATGATGACGCTGTGGACCAAGTTCTCGAGAATGCGCCGTCGCGTGTGTTGTGTTAATAAAGGCGTTCAAAAAATGACGTCCAAGTTGGGTTCTGATGTGAAAACTTTACAGTTATTTAACCGTTTTGCTGAGTGTTCCCTGTTCCGGAGCGATACCAAGTCACGCTCGGGTAATAGTTTTCACCTCGATGCCAGTGGTGTTCGTCAGTTGAATTCTATTTTGACAAACACGATAAATGTATTGTTGGCAGAGGTGCGCTGAACTGGTTGTAAGTCAGCTAGAGTACGCGGGTGTTGTTGAGGGTTGCCCTCCAATATGGTTAATAGCGTGCTCTGGTATGCCTCACATGGCCTCTGTCTGTTGTTTAGATTTTGTTTATACTGGCTTATTAAATGAATTTACTAAGGACCTTTTCATAAAAAGATTAAAAATCGAAGATTAAAATAAATCTCTTTATGAAAACGACATTAAAGTTCAGTTGCAGCTCTGAAGATTAAAAATATTAAAAATTCATAGTTTGATTGCAGCGTGAATTTTTAATCCGAAATCGTTTTCATAAAATAGTTTTATTATTATTATTATTTTAATAATTTTCATTTATTTTGACTTGTGAGGGGGGTAGCTAGTACTCTCTCATTTTTTAGAAACGTTGAATTTTTTCCCAAGATGAGCTTTTTGCGAGTTTTAAGATACATACTTACGCTTCCGAAAAACTACCGTAATCTTTCCACGCCATTAAATTTGTTCCCGAGATAATCAGTCATTTGGGTAACGACTAACAAACGCGTGTGATCGAACACGAAATGTACTATATAGCGCTTTTGCCATGCGCTATATGCGCTCATTGCGCTATCGAATTTACTATATGCGCTATAACGCTTTTTGGGAGTGCTATTTGTGTTTTTATAGCTCACCGTTTACCAATTCGAATCACAAGTCTTTTGTATGAACTACGAAATGTAACTGTACACCACCGGCCGGGTACTGAAACTGTACCCTTCATTGTATTTAACAATTTGACGCCCAGAAGTTCTCTCTCTAGGCAGTCAGACTTTGACAGTTTCCAGTTTTTGGCCATCGCTCGAGCTACGTGTGTCGTAGAGAACTCGCAAAACCACCATTCGATAGAAAATTTAATGGTCAACAAAACATATTCAGTCGAGTAAGGGGGTAGTGTCGCGAAAGCAGTCGATTTTGCGCAACTGTAAAACTTTTTCAGTAAAAGATAAGACACTGTTCTTCATATATTTTAAAAATATGTTAAGGCAAGTATATTCGCCAAGTTTCATCAAAATTGATGCAGTATACTGGTAGCAGTGAGGTCGCAAATTCGAAAAATGACGTTTTGAAAACCTATTCACATTCGATAATTTCGCCACATTTATTTATCTGCCTAGTTTGTTTACACAAACTAAATGGACATACGAGCAAAACTGCGTTGGCGACACTACCACCTTAAGGGCCTAGGGCGCACCGTTATACCGAGTTATAAGCTCTCAAAGTTGAAGTTTGTGAAAATTTTGCGCTGTCGCTGTGAAAATTTTGCGCCATCGCTCAGGCATGTACCACACCCTAGAGTACCACACTGGAACCGTGCTTCTGTCATAGTTGACTGCTAGAAATAAACTACAATATTCGTTATATCTGATGCACAAGAATTTGACTGCCAGAGCAGCGATCAAAAATCGTGACGCCATAATGAAGTTACTACTTTTGCGATGAAAAAAAGTTAAATTTTCACATTGCTTAATAAAGCATAGGTTTCGATTTGTGGCAGCAGGACTAAGATTGGGTCACTCAATGCAAAGATCTGCGATTCCTGAAAAGCAATTTGAAGATCAGTTGATTAGAATAAGCTAGCCAAGCTTAATAGCCCCAGATTGGGCATCAAAAAAGTGGGGTGCCTGTGGTTCACAGTGTGCATGAGAGGGTTAAAGTGCAAGCGAAATTTGCAAGTTAAAAGAAAGGTGCTTTCCAAAATTTTACGCTTTTTTACAAAAAGTTTGAGTCACAGCTTTGATTCATGCACTGCTAATTTTGCCGACACACCGAGACCAAGGCAAAATCTGTGTTCAGAAAAATAAAAATTATAAATCTGATTTGAGTGTTTGACTGTGCGTACTGGTGTTTGTTCAAGTTTTTTTATTTTTTTCATTAACCGGTCACAGTACAAAACAATTAATTGTGATTCAGGCAGAGTGTATTCTTCCATTCGCTTGAAATTGTTGAAAGTTACTTTGGTTTGCACATATTTTGTACTGCGCTACAGGGCTAATGTTGTGAAACTTTCACTCTTCTCACTCACTGAATGACTTTTTAGTAAATTTTTTATTTTTCTATGGTATTTTATGTACAAATCTCATAAGACAAGTGTCTTGAAAAAGTTTTAGCAAAATTGTTATTACATTGTGTCGTTATAATATAGTTACAGCGAGTTTCCATTGCAGTTCACTGCGGGATGGTACTCGTAAATCTGTCTCCTATACAAATAAAGTAGGTACTAGTCCATCTTTTAAACTCATTTGCAGTGTGGCTCGTTGATCTAGTGACATGGTTTTCGATTACTGTAGGAGCTGTTCCGGGTTCGACTACCGGCCGAGCCCTGTTTTATATTTGTAAACATTTCTCTGAATTTTTTTACAAATTCAATCATAAAGTTTCGGAAATTTTAAGCAAAATTACAGAGAGTGCGACGCTATTATGTACTCACGATATTATGTATGTAGCTGCACAGCAGGTAATAGCTGACCTCTGGTCAGTATACTTAAAAATTGATGCTTAAAACTTACTGCAGAATTACTTACAACATAGTAAAATTATGAGTAACTAGCGTAAAGTCAAAGCACCGACATTTCAACTTATTTTCTAGTGATTCATATTCCGTGAAATATTTTTAATATTTTTAATCGTGATTTTATGAAAACATGATTAAACACTTGATTAAACAGACGGGTACACCCGACTGTGCGTTATATGCGTTATATGCATATAAGTGTTATATGTGTGCACGCTAATTGCGCATCAGCTAGGCAGGATTAAAAATATTAAAAATTCTACTTTATATATTTTTAATACTTTTAATCTTGATTTTATGAAAACATGATTAAACACTTTTAATATGTTCAAGATCGCTGATTAAATTTAATATTTTTATTTTTTTTATGAGAAGGCCCTAAGTACCAATTAGCCGAAGCAGCCTTTAACACGTTGCCGGTCTTTTTAAATTTTTAAATTCTTTTTACTTGTAATTTTTATAACTTTCGTTAGGAACATCGCCAAGTGGTCATGCTTAGATGGATCGGTTCGTACTGACGCGAACTGTGTGTTTATGCAATAATATTCAGGACGTAAAAATACGTCCACGTTGCCAAAATTAGGCGTCACATCAGGAAAAATGTCAGGACGTATTTTTACGTCCAAATTAGGGCACAGACTATGATGCAACAGCTGCTGCAAAAGTCGTGCCGGTCTCGCATTTTTAGGAATAGCTGTTTTGGCACCCCTGACAACCAACAAAAGCAACGATAGGTGCATCCATCAGATAACTAATATCAAACATTGGGACTTGTATGTCTGCATTTTACGGCCCACGGAATTGACACATTTGGGTCAATAAAACACTGCCATTAGTGCTGTTCTGTTCAAATGAGTCCTGTGTTTATAGCTTGACTCCGCTGATACAAGTTAATCGCTGCTACTGGTGGAAAATAGTGAACCAATATGATACATGTTGTCGACTCAAAATTTCAAAAATGTTGTCAACAACCGCTATTGACTCGGAAAAAAACTAGCAATTGATACACAATTCTCTTTCTCACAAATGCGGATAAAACTAAAGATGCAACGGTTAGCTGTGGTGCATTTGGACTACATATTATGTTTTATGTCAGTCACCTTCCCCAGTCCACCCTCAGCATTTTTCTTGGAAATCTTTTGTTGTGGTTTGCCATTTTAAATAGGATTGTGAGCTGTATTTCAGCCTATTTCTTCAGTAACTTATATAACTTACACGTATTTTTGGACGTATTAGTACGTCCTGGGTGTGTTCTGTGACATTACAAAGGACGTACTTTTACGTCCTAGACCGGCAACGTGTTAACCTAGTTTAAGTATATGTTTATTATTTTTTATATGTAACTTATCGTAGTACAATGGACTTGTTTCATTACGCCTTTCTTTCATTAGGGGCAAGGAGTTAAAAAGGATATGTACGTACTGTCGATGTGTACTTAGACAGACTATGGTGCTGCGATGTTCAAGTTAATATTATATACTGTATTCCACAACTAGAATGTGAGTAGTTTTTGTAACGAGCAGTAAAAGTGGTGTGGTAACTGTGGTGTGAAGAATAAAGAATTGCTTGTCCAGTTGTGCCATCATCACAGGAACACACCACACGACAAGCTGCGACGAAGGCAGTGTCGTTAGCGTACATACATACGTACGTGTTTGCTTCTGCCAACAGTCAGGGCAGGGTTGAAATCAGGGCCGGGCCGGGCCAAAATCAGGCCGGCCCGGCCTTGAGGCCCTGATGGCATAGCGACCCGGCCCGGCCCGGCATGGCCCTGATTCAAACTTCAGAAGGTCGGCCGGGCCTCGGCACCGTAAAGCTCATTTCTAGTTATGTAATAATTATGCACACAAAAAAGATAACGCAGTCTGGGTGCAGTGGGCAAAGGATGCAGATTGCAGGGGAAGTACTTCCATTGTAGTTTTTCTAAACTACGTGCGCGTGTTTGTTGGCTCGACGGCGGTCGGTTATTTTCATATTTTCCCACTTTTTTACCGGCTTTGTTTCTTGTTTTTATAGTCGAAGTATTGGCATTTCCCGCGGCTGTTCTATGCAATTTGCGCAATTGAAATCAACCGTGAACTCAATGGCTTGACAGCACTGTTAACTGCAGTATTTGACATTATATGTGAACAAGCCCAACCTGCGGCAAAACCTTCAGTAAGTATTAAGAATTATGTTCAAGTAAGCTGACCATCCGGTCAGCTAAAACCTGTTGTGCAACAGATAATTATCTTATTGTAAAATGTGTATGCAAAAGTTCAATGCGTTTTTATACAATCTTAAAATAAGTTGTTTATGCAAAAACTGGAAGTAGTTTTAATTATCTTACAACAAATTATGTAGGAATGGGTTGTTTTGATGAGTGAGAAGTGTATTCATTCTTTCATGACCAAAAATGACTACAGTTTGCACTTTGCAGGAAATATAAGATGCTGCCAACAGAATTATCTGGTCAAATGTTGGTACTATCAGCAATGTGACACACGCGCACTATGTGACACACATGAACTAAACAATCGCACATTGACATTTTTCCTGCTTACAGTGTAACTTTTGCACTAGACAATGATGTGACGCTCGCGCAGTAGCTCTAATATGCAAAGCAAACTAACGCACAGACGTACATTGCACTACAAGCCCAGTGTATTCCGCCAGAAATCAAAATTAGAGACCTGTTGTGCTGTGGCACAACAGGAAAAACGTTAGGTAACCACTATTGTCTACAAAATTTTTTAACAACAACAACGAAAAAACAACTAATGTTCGAAGTTGACAAAAGTACAAGAAGATTAACTACTAAAATGTGACATTAAAATTGCAATAATAATAATTTACCTGGTTTTTGAAACA
Organism: Trissonchulus sp. WLG1_4; assembly: GCA_030248245.1. Lineage (NCBI taxonomy): Eukaryota > Metazoa > Nematoda > Enoplea > Enoplida > Ironidae > Trissonchulus > Trissonchulus sp. WLG1_4. The sequence continues at coordinate 45,455 of JASANF010015937.1, forward strand.
TCGGTTTGACTTTACCAAAATGAAGAATGCCGCACAAACCATAAGGTGTGTACAACTGCTCTTTACAACAATCGATTCGGCCAAAAGCCGAGTTGCATTCTAGAACTATGTCATCACATCGATACGAGACGCGCTCCACAACCGACTTCAACGTTTCTTGTTTCTTTTGTAAATAATTAAGTAGAGGTGCTTCTACGTCTCTAATAGTCTCCATCCACATTTTTAACACAAGACCGTTGTGATTACGTACATATTCAAAAGTTCTGATGCTGGTAGGTAGATAAAGTGAATCAATATAGACGCTCAGCGTTTTATTTAGCACACGAATTTCTTGCGCTAATTTGGACACTTCTTTGGGTTTAAACCTGCAATGACCAAAAAGCTAGTAAAATCAAACTATTTTGTTTGAGATTTTGTTGCGCCCCACTATTGATGCTAAAATTATTCTTCTATATAAAACACGATATCTCATTTTTAAATAACTGATAATGCCACAATTTTAAACTACACAGTTCAGCAAAATTAATAATTGAAAATGGTCATGTCAAATAAGTTTTCAAGCAAATTTTCAAAGCAGATTCAGAATTATCGTATATGTTGGTGCATAAAATTGAGGGGCAAAGTAAACTGCTCAAGTTGGTGTTTTTGGTTGCTAAATGAGTAATATAACGATGAAAGTATGTAGCGATCTATGTACGTTTTTGCTACTATAAAGTCACATATGGGATCTTGCTGCTAATTATATTATAAATCACCAAAATCACCAAGCGTACTCATGAACACATCGAAAGCATATGCAAAGCCTGCATACCTCATATATGAGCACACGCCGACTTTGGGATAATTCCAGTCCTGGGCAATTTGAAAGCCATTGCCTTTGTTGCTGTTCCTGAACTCCATTGATACCCCATAAGTAAATGTGCAGCATAAGCAAACTAGTATTCCCAAGACAATAACTGTTAAAAATCTATTGATTCTGTCTAATTTGCTTGTTGTGGTCTTGAAAATATCATAAAAACCATGAATCACAGAACGGCTAAGGATTTCACTCCATTGAACAAGTGACATCTCGAATGTAGAAGAAGCTGAAGCATAGATACAGTATTCAGTGATGTCTTTTACCGAGTTATTTAACCTTAAACTGAGCACATCTTTTGTAGCTCCGTTAAGGTACAAAAATTTAAGTTTAGTACCAACTATAACTAGCTTGCTGTTTAGTACTTTTAAATCACTACGTCGTCTACGGTTAGAAATGTGTGCACATGTATGTATATTTTAATCAGTGTGATTGTGCGAATGGATGTGAACATGAATGTGTGTTAGAAAAGCGTATATTAATTAATTGCTTGTTTTTGTTTCATTGTATGTTTTAATTTAACCCATATTATTTAGGTATGAGTCAAATCCAGCTTTTTACTTCACAAGTGTTAGTGAAAGTGCATAGATTGCAAACTGAAATTTCCAAACCGTTTGTGAAAGAACACTTTATGACTACTTCTGTGGTTCAAACCCGTTCGATTTGGGTGTGAATCAAATCCAGCTCTTTGTTTGAGCAAAGTGGCTTCTTTTTTGCGGAACTGCTTGGCTTCTTTCTGAAACTTTATTTTTCACTAACAAAAATGCACACCAGCACGTTCACTGATTTGTCGATACAGATTCTGAATGATTCGATACAAGAATACAAATACAAGATGTTGTGAGTTATATTGTTACAATAATGAGTCGATACATTAATACAGATACTGAATGTTATTTATGGAAATAAATGCGTCATTGTGAAAAGGGACTGAAATGCAGATAAATTGTAGTTGGCAAAGTTCCGTTTTAGGCAATACAAAAGTTTGTGTCTGGTTTCTCATGTAAATATGGAATGACATGTATAGGTTTAGGCCCAAAAATAGTCTTCTGGCATTTACCGAAAAACATAGCACAAGCAAAGTCCTATGATAGACTTGTTGTTACAGGTACATAGTTTGCCTAGGAATGAGCGGATTTCAGTAAAACACATTTTGCAAAAAAATGCACATAGTGTTTAGCATAGTTGTCTCATAATTCATTTATTAACTTAAAGCCATTGGTGAGCGAAGGCGAGTCTTTTCTACCTAGTAATGATCGTCCGTTTATATTCGCTTGAAGAATTGGGCTTGGCAATACTGGTGGGCAGAGAATAAAACCAAGCAGTGGTCCTTGTACTTTATTAATATAGTTAAAATGCATTGTGAAATATTACCATGCTGTCATGATACTGAACAAGTCATCAAATAAAAATTTAAAACAGTTTCTAGCAATAAACTGGTGAAACTTTTGTGGTTTTAACTCATTTGATTCGGGAATAAATCAAATCCATCTCTTTGCTGAGCAGCAGCTTGTTGGCATGCAGCGCAACATGTTTTGTTTTGAGTCTGTGGAGTGGTAGTGTGTACATTGGTAAGAAATGTGTGTGCGCGTGTGTACGTTACGATACGTCAATTTGTGCGGCTGTACGTGAGCATGAGTGTTAGGGCTAAATGTGTATGCTATGCATGTGTGTTGCAGTCGCTTGCGTATTATTGTCTGTAATTATATACGTACAAAACTTAGCAAGAAGTAAAGTTCGTCTGCATATTTGACTAAAGTCCACAGTCAAACTTACAATTTTTGTTCCTTCTAGAGAAGGAACTATTGTTTTGAAATCAACTCTGCATAGTGTAAAAGTAGCAGCCACATGTTGTTCAGCGTATATGATTAACACGTAAAGTCAGTATGGGAACCGACTGCTCTTTTTTTGAAAACGGGTGTTTTTTACTATTTTTAATGAAATAATGGTCAACAACACTTTTGCCATGGTACATATTAAATTGTCATTTTACTAAAATTTTGTGATTTAAAACACTTTCGTATACATATGCTAAGCATGTGATCGTCTAGTCTGTTGTCTGGCTTCTACTTTCCTTCTACATAGTCATAGTTGAACATCGTTACATATCGAACTGGTGTGGTCGAGTGGTCAAAAGCGCTAGTCCAGAGTTTGTTGATATGTACTTCGAGGGTTCGACCCTCCTATGTTGAATTTTTTTCAAAATATTTACGTCGCTTTGTCAGCAAAAACTATTTTGATACGGGATTTGTTTGTCTAGGTAAGCGATAGCACGTTGAGTTGGCAAGCAGTTGCAATTATGGCATGTGTTTTCGACATGAGCATTGAAACGAAATAGATCAGCTGTACACAGGAATTAGTGCGAAGCTGGTTTCTCCTAGGTAAAAAATAAGCAGAATATTTGCTCAGCGAAGGAACCTTGCCCCCCTTTTGGGGCCTGCTTGTTTGTTTCCAATGGTTCACAACTCACATAGTCTCACAATACACAGTGCTCACTATTACTTTCACACTAGTTTCACACATAGACTGCGGATACCCAAATTACAATTTGGTTTTTTCAACAGTTTTTCATACCTGGAAACTTACTTGATAATAAGCACGATGTCATTAGCAGCCCACTTCTTAAGCCAAACTACACATACTTACAATACACGGTTATGGTAAGCAAAATATCACTTATTACTTGATGCGTTTGTGAACAATAACGTAAGCACATTACTCTTAAACATTTTTTACTCTTAAATTTTACCATTGCCATTGTTTTTCATGGAAATGAGAAACTGCAACGCAGTTGCGAGCAGGAATCACCATTAATGTATAAACCCATCAACGTGCTACACAGTTACCATTAAACGTGCTGCACAGTTGCAAGACATACGGTGGACTGCACCAAATCGGTTGAGCTTCAATTAACTTAAACCGATTTAACTGAAACTTAAATTTTTTAAGTAAATCGGTTTAAGAAACTGGCACCGATGAAGCTTAGCGCAATTGGCGCTTGAAATTAAGTAGAAAACTGAACAAAGGTTTAACTGTAATTTTGCAGGATCTAATTAAATCGATTTAACTGGAGCTCAAAGATTTTTTTGCTGCGCCGCAGGTTTCAATTCACGCACGCAGTGATAATATAGTTTCAAACTTTGCTTGTTAATGTCTTCTTTCTTGTGGTAATCTTTATATGATACAGGGTTCCACTTGGGGGTAGAGTTCTGCCCGGGCCTGTAGCGGGCCGCGGGCCGCGGGCCGGGCCCGGGCCGGGCCGGCCCGGGCCCGGCCCGGAGAGATTTTTCAGAAATGGGCCCGGCCCGGGGTTCGGCCCGTAAAATTCCGGGCCCCGGGTCGTACGCGGCCCGCCGGGCCGTAGCGGGCCCCGGGCCCCGGGCCGTGCGCGGCCCGCCGGGCCCAGAAATCCGCAAGCCCAGGGCCGTCTCGAGCTTCAGCAACATATGAACAATGACTGCATTGCATATATATTGATTTTTACAAGTGCGCAGGCACTTATACTACACTCAGACGCACACACAATGGATTTTCTCACTTTATGAAGTCTGTGCCGGGCCAGCCCGCTGGCTCCGGGCCTGCTCCGGGCCGGCCCGCGGGCCCCGGGCCTGCTCCGGGCCGGCCCGCGGGCCCCGGGCCTGCTCCGGGCCGGCCCGCGGGCCCCGGGCCTGCTCCGGGCCGGCCCGCGGGCCCCGGGCCGTTAGGCCCGCTACGGCCCGCCGGGCCTGTAGCGGGCCGTTAGGCCCGCTACGGCCCGCCGGGCCTGTAGCGGGCCGCGGGCCCCGGGCCGGGCCCGGGCCGGGCCGGGCCCGGCCCGGGCCCGGCCCGGAAGCGCGCCAGTCGGCCCGGCCCGGGCCCGGCCCGGGAAATTTGCTAGTGGCAGAACTCTACTTGGGGGACACTTAATGCACTTAAACATAGAGTGTTCCTCTTGTGCAATGCATCCACAGAAAACAGGATTTTTTTACGTAATTCGACATGTTTTGACTAATTTGTCGAGTCAACTTGTAAACTGCCTAATGTGATTTCACAAAATTTGTCAAATTATTGTGTTTCCAAATACGTGAACTAGACGAGCCTTATGGCAAGTCTAAGTTTACAGAAAATGGAATTTACTGTACCGATTTGCATAATTTTGGTACCAATGGATTTCTCTTGACCTCAGGACTTCAAAAATACAAGTTAACATTGTTACATACTTTTTAAAATTAAATTTTAATGTTTTTGCAAGATTTTGGTGTCCAGTATTTTGGTGGTCCGAAACCACAACATTCGTTTCTGGAAGACTGCCGGTCACTCATAGGAACAAAAGTACGGTAAATTGACCATGTTTTAAGCGTCTCGTGAAAACAGCGATCCGGCTATTACTCATAGCCAATTACTAAACAGAAATTTGTAAATTAGCAGCTGGTACAATTTTCAGCATATATGTCCGCTTACACAGTTTTGCCGCGGCTATTGCCTGCCATGGCTATACTGGTGTTTTCCAGATTGCCATGCTTTGACTGAAAAAACTTGGCTGTAGCAAGCCTACTGCTATTTTCGGAATCAAGTGGACAACCCTGAAAAGAGGCAATTCAGCTGTAGCCAATAGCCGTTTCAGATACAATTTTTGACTGAAATAACCGGTTTTAGCTGCTGTCAGCATTGGCTATATTATCACTTGTGTGGATTCGACACAGATATAGCTCGCCTGTGTGAAACACCACCCTACAATAGGTCAGGTGAGCCCGGCTGGTCCAGTCGGACCACATGTTTAGTCTGATGCGCGCATAATTAATTAGCTGATTAATTAAGTATTCGCAATTATTATCACTGATTAATAATTAAAAATAGTTACCTATTCAAAAACTAAAACATTCATTGAATAAACACTTTGCTGGCTGAAAACTAAACGCTGCTAAAAGAATCACTGACAAAAACATAATCACTGCTTAATCAGTCTTCCAGAATAGCGTTTAGTCAGCGTTTAAACACTTGATTAGTTAATCACTCGTTTTAGAGAGTTTTTAATACGAAAATTCTGCTGACCAGCCAGCTTGCATGAAAACACACACACTCATACATACGTAGATAGAAAATTTTCTAGAATGCTGATCAAGATAGCCAGGGTGTTTAGCGAGCGTTTAGCGAGTGATTAAGTTAGTCACTCGCTAGTCACCCTTCTAGAATTCTACCCTAAATTACCAACATCTACCTAGATCTTGAACCAATCACCATTTGTAAGCCAGACATCACGCAGTAGGGACTTCAAAGTTCAAAAAATCAAACCAAATATCAGATTGGCTAGCTTGTGAAGTACACATAACGTGTCGGTGCACAATTTTTTGCCGCAAATAACAAAAAAATAAAAATAAAGGTACGCTTTTCTTTTGATTTTGAAATAAGCGTCCAGATTTTTCACAATTTAACATTATTGCTAGGAGTACTTTACAGTTTCCGCACAGTTTCACAGTTTAAACAGGTATTACTCCGCAGCCACTCAAGTAATTTGCACTAAATTTTACGTGCATAAACTACGACATATGTCCTTTTAATTTGTATAAACAAACTAGATAACCAGATTGATAATCATGCAGAAAATATTGAATGTGAATAGGTTTTTAAAACGTCATTATTCCGACTTTGCGATCTCATTGCTAACAGTATTCTTTATCAATTTTGATGAAACTTAACGAAAATACTTGCCTTAACATATATTTTCAAAATGTATAAAGAACGATGTTTTATCGCGTTTTTTATGTTTTATAGCGAAAAAGTTTGATAGATGCGCAAAATCGACTCCTTTTGCGACACTACCCCCTTAAGCTTATTAAAAGTTAGATAAAGTTTGATTTTGTCACGTTGCGTATACGTCTCGTAAATAATGCTTAAAGTTTTTTAACAGTTTAAAAATGCTTCAAATAGTGCCTAAAAGTCTATCTCAGTAATTGTCAGAACCCTAAACTAAACATAACACTTTTTTAAAGGTCAAAATTTTTAATTTAAGCAAAAAACTAAGTAAATTATCTAAATGCAACATTTAACAACTTTATGGGCAGGTACTTGCACACAAAAACACTTGGACTATGTAAATAAACTAGTTTCAGAGTTAAACGAGCGTTTAGTTAAACAAGGTCAAAACGGGGTCTGTGAATCAGACTTAGACTGCGTTTAATTTAAGCCGTGCGATTTAAGCCGTCGATCTTAGACTTGCAAATAATATAACAAAATCCGGATCATAAGAATTTGAGAATACATGCGGGCTAAAACTATGAATAGTTTCAGTTTGATTGGCTGTATTTGGTCTGTTCTAGACCTGTCCAACCAACGGCTATATATCCGCTTTTTTGTGTACTTTTGCCTTTGTAAATACAATGATAAATACAATAAACTAAAAGTGCACCCTCAAGATTAATCGTTCTTATCTGGGATAAAAAGGAGCAACATATGTAAAAATAATTAAATTGGAGAAGTTAAATTTTTGACCTAGGTAGCTATACAGGTAGGTAGCAGGAACACGGACAACTGACAAGGACAAACTTTGGCCAGATGACATTAAGAATTGGGTCGTTTCGGATAGTTTTTTGATTGCGCTCTATGTTTGCAGTTAATCAAGCACTTCTCATTTGTTTAGCAGTTTTTTATCTTAGAGACAAGTAACAGTGTCTCACTCTTATAGAAGAACAGTGAGACATTCTTCAGTCTAGTGGAGGCAATACTAGGTAAAAGTACCTAGTTTACTTAAGTACCTAGTTTTTTAAAACTGGGTAAAAGTACTAAGTACTACCTAGTTTCATTTTCGGCTACCTAGTTTTACTTTTACCTAGTTTTGTTTTTACTACCACCTAGTTTTTTTAAAACTAGGTAAACTAGGTAACATTTTTTTGACGGTTTGGGTAACTTTTCCATGCGTAAGCGTAAGAAAAAGTAACCCTTATTTGTACCTAGTCTTCATTGAATCCCCTTATCGGTTTTTAGTGTCTGGTCGTTTCTAAAAGTGATAGTATTTGTACCCTATTCATATACCTACCCATTTCGGAAAGGCCTAACGTGGATCATACCAGCTAACTAAGTCTCAGTTACTTTTCCCTAAGATTGTCGTCCATTTTTTGCCCGCAGGATAACGTACCGCAAAGAAACAAGCTTTGACAGATGTATGAAGCGGACGTATTGCATTCGTTCCTTCGTAAGAATGAACAATATAGTAGTGGAACTTAGTTGTTAATACTGCTGACTGGATGCATCGTTTGTATGTACTTACATATGCTTGAGTTTATGTTCAGCTATGTAGTTGATGGCTGCGTATATTAAATTTGTGTTTCTCGCACGTGAACCAGACCAAACAATGACAGCGTTATTGTAGCTGGGGTTAGATTGTTTCGCGGCCTCAGCACCGTATTGCATGTAATCCGTATTGCAAGTATCTCTGGAAACAAACGGTTTATCACTTCTTATAGCTGTTACGCGTTGGTTCAATGCAGCGAGATGCTTAACATACCTGCTAACGTAGCCTACATACATGCTTAACATGAGTTTTAGTCATTTTCCGGGCTTCCTGCCCAGAAAGATGAAAATTAACATAGGGCTGGGTTTTAGGTACACGGCCCGGCTCCGGGCCGGCTTTTAGTCAGTTCACGGCCCAAGCCGGGCCGGGCCGGGTTTTAGTAACCACCTACGCATTGTAGCACAACAGGGTTGATTGTACAAAGATGTTGCTAAAGGTTTTAACCGTTTAATGCCTGGAAGGGCCATATGGCACCAACGTTATGAATACCCTATCTGGGTCTGTAAAACTTGGCTAGGTTATTTTAGTCAACTGATCTTCGAGTTGTTTATACAGTAGCATAGCCACGTTATGACATTTGATAGCAACTCTAGCAATCAGCTTTTTGTGCATCACGATCAAATACAGCGGATAATGTAGTTTATTTCTAGCAGTCAACTGTATGGCAGGCGCACGGTTGCTGTGTCAATGCTCAATACTAGGGTGAGCTAGAGGTACATGCCTGAGCGATGGCGCAAAATTTTTGACAAATTCTCACCTTAGAGCCCTTTTAACTAAACTATTCCTAGACCCTTAATCGACTGTTTATCAACTTCCCACCATTTATTTCTTTATCGATTGTTGGTTACGCCATCTTTCCACGACGCACGTAGTTAGAGCAAAGGCCAAAAAACCAGAAGGTGTCAGACTAAGGTAGCCTAGAGAATGATACTCTGGGCATTAAAGCGGTAAAGGGGGAAAATCAGCACTTCGAAAATAAAGCACTTTCTGAGAAATAATTACTTTTATTTTTTTCCACGCTGCATTATCTTGTTAGTTAGTAAATCATTACCTTTGTAGTTTTGAACTAGAGGCCTGAATCACGGCCCGCAGCCCCCGAAAGCTGACGGGCCGGGCCGCATATTTACATTCCCTACATGAATTCGGCACTATGGCCAATCCTACTCGAGTTCAGCACTAGCTTGTGCAAAGCCTACTCGCATTCAGCACCATTGTAAACCCTCCTCGAGTTCAGCACCCATATGTGCAAACCCTACACGAGTTCGGCACTACTGTGATTCTGCATTGCCCACGTGCTTGCACGCATATTTATATACGTACTGAAAAAACTACTTTAGTTAAGCTATGTAGACATTCAAATTTTTACTACTAATATCAAAACAGACATTATAATTTTTACTATTAATAAAAACAGAGTGGACTTAAGGTGGTAGTTACGTTTTCGAAGTTTTTGCAATAATTCAAAAGTTACTTGATCGAACATAATCAAACTTGGCACGGACATTGCGAATGTAAATAGCAATATTTCAGCTAATTTTGACATTGATTTAAACTTTTACGGCTAATTTATAGCTAAAAAACTGGATTTTTTGTGTATTTTTTGAGGACTTACAAAATTGTATGCAAATTTTTGTGGCTCTTACACTACTCATAAAAACCATTCAAAAAAGGTCTAACCCAATTTATTTTAAGAATATTTTCAGCTAAAATATGACATATTTCTGTTAGTCGTTCTAGGCGATCTGTAACTTTGAAGTTTTTTTACCTCAATTGTGACTTCTCATGCCAATATCACAAAATACCCATAACCACTTTGCACAATAATTTACATGTACATAGTCCCTTATGCATCTATTGTACTTGCAAATTTTGCTTTGTATATGTCACAGCAGCCACAAGCATTGGCAGTGTTAATAAACCCCTTCAAAAATTGCAAATTTTCTTCAGTCTCCTGAAACGTCATTTTTAAAACGTTTGTCCGCCATTTTTTCAACGGGTACGGGAAAACTGTGCTTAATGTAATATTAGCTGACCCCAATGAGGCCCTATTTATCTGAATTAAAATTTTTGAAAAAGTCCGTCATTTCTGAGCACAATGACTGATTTCAGTTGAAGTAACCAATATCCTGTTCCGTTCATAAGAATGCGAAGACAGCTTATTTGACAGTAGCCAAATAAATTTGCCCTGAACCTTTTTCGAATTGAGCGAAAAGGTTGGTTATTTTTTTAGTTACAGCCTACCAAAGTCATAAAAACTGCCGTTTCTAGATTTTTTAGAAAAATTTGAGGCAAACTTTTGCTCACTGTATGAATCTGCTAAACTATTACGTTTAGTTAAGCATACCAGCAGTTTTGTAACACATCAACGTGCCTTTGGTACAAATTGCGTAGTTGTATGCGGAATTTTTTTACCATAGTGAAGAAATACGGGGAAAACTGCATAAAATTGAGCTGACGAGTTTCACCAAAATAGTTTGCGTGCACACTACATGAGTAACATCGACTCTTAAAAAATTGTAATTCTGTAAAAAATAAGTTGATTAACAATATGCAAAAGACCGCTTGCAAATTGTTTTAGTAATTGCTACAAAATAGAACATTAAAAAATGCTGCGAAAACGTAACTACCACCTTAAGCTGTCCCAGATATGATACATAGAAGACATGCAAAATACACTCAGCAATTTGCCACCTTAACACTAATATACAACAATATACATAGTATATGGTACATATGCGAGCAAGCACGCGGGAAGTGCTAAGTCACAGTAGTGCCGAACTCGTGTAGGGTTTGCACATACGGGTGCTGAACTCGAGGAGGGTTTACAATGGTGCTGAATGCGAGTAGGCTTTGCACAAGCTAGTGCTGAACTCGAGTAGGGTTGGCCATAGTGCCGAATTCATGTAGGGAATGTAAATATGCGGCCGGGCCGGGCCACGGGCCTGACGTTGC
>JASANF010015938.1:0-25696 GCA_030248245.1 Trissonchulus sp. WLG1_4
TTTTGAGGGAAGTGAAAAATTCGGGAAATATATTGCTTATATATATACGCCACTGTTACATATATTGGTAAGGACAGCTACATAGTACAGGTATCGTAGAATTGGTTGAAACAATGCCACTCTATACTATCAGTTCTAGGAGCCAGGAGGAGTTAGTATCCAAGATATTATAGGAGGGGGTAGCGGTAATTCCGCTTGTTCGTAGCCCGTCATAGTCCCAAGTGGGTCCTGGTGTAAAGTGCCATATAAATGACTCGTACAAATCCCAGTCCCGAAAATCGTACATGGTTTATCCGGGCTAAATATAGGTATATAGGGATGGTAAAGACTTTCTGTAGTATATATATACTCCTCCTTACTCTTTTGAGATAAAGTGATAAGATGTAATTTTCGTAGTGGCAGACAATTTTCGTCTTATTTTTGAGGTTACGATACCGTACATGACTTACATACATTCATCTATTACATACATACATCATAACACATACATATATCTATTAAAACTACATTCATACAACAATTCAACGTCTAAACACACGCATTAGTATAAAACTACACATCACAAGTTAATACAAGGACTAGTAAAAATAAAAGACTAAATGATTACTGTAAGTAAGATACAAATTTTGGGTTAGATTAAGTTATTCTGCTTCCGTAAATTCGTGATCTTATCTGTTATTCATGTATGATTCTATAATTTTGATGTAATTATGAATTTGTATCTACTTTTAAAATATAAAACATTATAGCATAAATTGAATTAAAGCACTATTGAGATTTAAAGCACTGAGGAATGTAATAGTTCTAGAGGCTGCAACATACGAGGCTTCCAAAAATTGGGTTAGAAAAATACCCTCGGATTGCATACTCGTCTCTATTGCAGTCCCTATACCCGTACGATATTATGGCAGTAGTAATACGCATAGGCAGGAGTGATAGCGTACAGGGCGGCCAAAAAGGTGGGCTTAGAAAAATGGTGAGTGATAGGAAGATCGTTTGTAACCTGCTGTATGGCAGTTGTGACGGTTGAAAATGTTTGCGTTATTTGCCATTCGATTATAGTTCAGGCTTAGGCTTAGGCTTAGGGTTTAGGCAACTTCATTTTCTTCTCTAATCATCCACTTTAAGATGCCCAAATTATTAACGCCAGTTTTTGGTAAAAACAGCAACCAAACGTCAAGTGTCAGCACTTCGAGCAAGATTGTGTTAACTGTTCTACCTAAATGCTTAAATGCTTGAATATTGTTGTTTCTTGTTTTTAGAGGTAGTTTCGTATGCTGATAATGCCACATCAGTCTGTCATACGGTTGACTGCACAATAGCAGGTAAAATGTAAGAAAAATTGCTTTAGTTCTAACAAGAGTACTAAGGTACTAAGCTTGTACTTGTGCAGCAACGTGACCGCAGTGGGAACAATTTGTTTTCATTAATAGTATTTAGCTAAATCTGAAAATAAAACTTCAAACATTTTCGTAATTACTTGTAGCTCAAAAACTCTACTAACTGGTCAGGAATACAGGAATTTACACTAAACTCGCTCTAGCCACAGTACTAAAGGTGTATGCCCTATGTAAGAGGTGCATGTGGTAGACACACCAAAATTGACGGTCTATGTGGGGAAAATCTTAAAGGTCTGGGCAAAAGTGAGTAAAAAGGCACTTTTCAAAATTGTAGCTAAATTCTGGTATTTTTGGTCAGTCAGGGGGGACGATCTCCAAATTTGCAGAAGTTATAGGTAGGTGTACGGCAATTGTTTTGCACGTGACGAAATACTACCATTAGCAAGCAGTTTTAAAGACTCAAGTTCTATTTCATGACTTGAACCATTTGTTTCAGCAGCCACATTGCTGCGAAGAATGGATGAAACTGTAGATCCTTGCGAGGACTTTTATGATTTTGCTTGTGGGAATTACAAAGTTGTCGACGAAATTCCTATGGGTGAAGAAGAAAAAAGTCCAATCGCAGAAATAGAAAAACAAATTACTCGCTATATCAGATGTAAGTTGACCAATTATGTTAGTTATAATCGCGAAAAGCTTTTTTCAATCATCTTCAGTAGAAAACAACACTAAGAAAATTATGCAACATATTTTTCAACAGTGTAAGCATATCTGTGTCAATTTTTATTTATAGGTAACTATCAAACTGTTTATATTAGTGTTACTGTCAGAACCAGTTATATTTTAGTGTTACTGTCAGAACCAGTGGCCGCAAACGATTCTGAGTCAACGATTCTGGCTAAAACTTACTATCAGTCATGCACCGACATTGGTATTCAATTCTATTGTTTTAATTAAGAATTACAAAATTTGAAAATATGAATTTTTGAAACCGCGGCAGAAATTTATCCGTGTTTAGGGCCTTTTTATACATTTATATCAACTGGAACAGACTGATAAGATCAAATGTTTCAACATTAAGATTTTGCAGATCAATGCTGAGTGATAATACGGTTCAGTCATGCTACAAAAAGTCATCAACTTTTGTTAACCTTATATGGAGGTACTACTACTACTACTACTAATTATTTATTGTCGAAAATGCATGAGCTAGATACATGGTATTGCTGTTAATCTAGTTAATCTGATCTAGTTATAATACTTTATGAAAAGGCCTTGGTTTTTAACTCGCAGCAAGTATTTTAGTTGTTTGTTTTCAAGATTTTTTCATTAAATGTTTCTCTTCAGAGTCAATAAATCAGTGGGGCTTAGAGCCGCTGTATTCCCTTTTGTCTGAAATCGGACCTTGGCCACTGCTAAATTACTCCTTACCAGTTGAAGCGACGACGTGGGAAACCTTTGCTGAAAAATTGGTGCAAGAAGGTTTCAGAATTAACGAGCCCGCTCCGATTGGGTTCGTCATCAAACCCAATGACGACAATATGATTGAGTTTGCGCTGAGTGTAAGTCTGGTTGCATACTTAAGTCTATAAGTGCATGTTTCGGTTGCACAGTAAATACAAATATATGGGCAGTTAAAACTAAATGGAGCTTACAATTGCTTGCTAGAAATACTGTGCTTTACAAACTTGCTTGGCTTCTTCTCAGTTTGAATTAAATTGAATGCATGTTATTTGGTTTGCGTGCCAAACGTGACGGGCCTATGTTTAGTGGTCAAAATTCACTGTGCAGAAGTTTACTGGTCAAAAAATGACTTCAATAAAGTTTTAACCGGTCAGAAACTTTAACATTCAAAATATTTAGCGGTCAGAAATTTCAAAATTTCAAACTTTCACTGGTCAGAAAATTCAAATTGCAAAAATCAGCCGAGCATATTTTGTTCATTGGTTGCAAAATTTTTGTTCACTGGTCAGAAAATTTTTTACACCTATTACGAAAAATTAAAATTCCATATTAAAATAAATTTTTATTTTTATTTTTCGCCAAAATTTTTTGGAGGATACCTTAGCAGCTTTTATGCAAATTTATTATACAAATTACATTTAAAGTTCATTAAGGGGGTAGTGTCGCGAAAGCAGTCGATTTTGCGTAACTATAAAACATTTTTAGAAAAAGATACGACATCATTCTTTATATGTTTTGAAAATATATGTTGAGGCAAGTATTTTCGCCAAGTTTCATCAAAATTGATGCAGTATACTGTTTGCAGTGACGTCGCAAAGTCGGAAAAATGACGTTTTAAAAACCTATTCACATTCGATTTTTTCGTCACAATTGTCAACTTATTTGTTTAGTTTGTTTACATAGACTAAAAGATCATATGTTGTAGTTTATGCACACAAAATTTAGTGCAAATTGCTTGCGTGGTTGCGGAGTAATACCTATTTGAACTGTGAAACTGTGCGTAAACAGTGAAGTACTCTCAGCAATAATGATAAATTGTGAAAAATTTAGACGCTTATTTTAAAATCAAAAGAAAAACGAACCTTTATTTTTCTTTTTTCTTATTTGTGGCAAAAAACCGTGCGTCGACACGTTATGTGTGCTCCACAAGCTGGCCAATCTGATATCTGGCTGAATTTTTTTAATTTTCATGTCCTTATTGTGTGATGTCTGGCTTACAATCGGTGATTGGTTTAAGATATTGGTAGATATTGGTAGTCTACTGTCTGGCAGTACTTATTTAACACAGTATAGCATTGGACTAGTTTCTCAGTGAACGTTCAAGTTCAAAGCAAAAAGATCTCTTTTTGCAACCTATGAGCAAAACTGCTTTCGCGACACTACCCCCTTAATTGCACGACACAAAACGATATTATAATTGTTTAAATTGTCTGCTGACAGGTGATTTTTGCGTTATGTCTCATTCTGTCATTTGCATTTTGTCTCAAAACCAGTAAAGCTAATTTCAGTTTCAATGACTGATAAGAAAGTTGATTATAAAGTTATACTGTTTCAATTTAACTTAGCCTACTGTAAACGGAAAGTGTAATTTTCGTATTGGTAGTACAAAATTTGCGAGTCAGTGAATGCAATTTGACCCATGAACTGTTGTCATTTTGCATTTTTGACTAGTGAATTTAAAAATTGAAGTCTGACCAGTAAACGTTTTCAATTTTGATGCTTCTTACTGGTGAACGTTTTGACAATCACTTTCTGACCAGTGAAACTTCTAACCAGTCAACGCAAACGACGCATGTTAATTTAATTTAGTTTGTGCATAGCTTTTTTTATCAAAATTCGCTGTATTTGTTGTGTATAATTTCAAGATCGAACCCATAAATCCGAAACTTGGTATTTTTATCAATCCTGAAGAATTCATCCAAGGTGACAACTCCACAGTCATACCGTTATTCAAGAAATCAGTGGTGGATCTGGCAGTAATGCTTGGTAAGTCCTGATTACTCAGTTCATAAATAAAGTTTACTAGCTCTTACTACATTTATGTAATAAATATAATAGCTTTAAAATATAATAGGTTTTAAATATATAATATATTAATTATAATAGGTTTTTAACAAAAATTTGCATGAAATGAAAAGACAAATGTATCTGCAAGAATCACTGGGAACCTCACTGTGTAATTAACCTGATAAATTGTTAGTTTAATTGTGATTCTATTTATCAGGGTTGGCGCGATGGCACCCAACCCTAGAATAGGAAAATTTTCTAAACAGTTTGATTTCTAATTTAGGAGCGCACAAGGATCTTGCAGCTGAAGACGCTGACAGTATAATAGAGTTATTAACCCAGCTTTACCAGGTACAGGGAATTTCAAATCTAAACTGTAATGTTATTATGTTTATATCTAAGTAGATATTTTTATAACAATTGCAGCATTATATGTGCACATAAAATATGATTTATAACATACACCATTTATTACTGTTTGTAATTAAGAACATTCCCAGAATTCTCAGAATCAACAACACAAGTAAATAAGACATACATTATATTGCCCAGGGTTATCCACTTCAGATAGTTTTTTATTTAGATGTTTTTTAATATGTTCGTAATTGGTTTTCGTGAAGACATGGAACAAGCAGCAACCGACAGATTTCAAACCGTAAATTTGATAACACTTTATCCAATACTACTGTGACGGCTTGAATGACTAATTCATAAATTAGATTTGTGTGTCGTTCATATTGAAAATATTTATGATTTAGCTCCATCAAACCTATTCTGACCAATACAGTACGATTCCATACCCTTGTTGGCTGCAAGAAGACGAAACAGATTATGATGATTGCAGCAATTATACGGCTTCATTATTTGAAATAAAAAGTGCCTTCCCAGAAGTTCGTTTTCAAAACGCTTGATATCTAATTTGTATTTTGTATCCATTATCTATTCAGCATGTATTCATTATGAAAGAATACAGTGATATTTAGCTAATGCTGCATTATCAAATGTATAGCAAAGCAACCAGCATGAGTGACAATTGTCAGTGAACCGAGCCGTATGCATTCAAAAAAAAGTGTTTGCTAACACGTGATTTAGGTGAGTCTACTGGTTAGTGCCGTAGCGTTAGTTGTTGCATTAATTATAACGAAATGATAATTTGACATTGTTGGTTAGTAACTTTGTAATATTAATTGCATTATAAATATTAGTTCATACAAGTCTAGTGCGTCTAGTTTAGACTAGTTAGACTAATAGTATTATTTTTATCTTAGTTTAGTTTATTTTATGTTACATTATTTAAAGATGAACAAAAAATTTTTAAATTTTTGGCCTAAATTCAATTGTTCTGGGATTTGATCACCCATGGTGTGATCTGTACAATTAGCCCCTTTTAGGAAAAGTTTTCAGGTGCCATAACTTTTGATACGGTAATGGTACAATTATAATTTTAACGTCATTTGAAAGGAAATTGGTAGAGCTTTCAAATGATGGGTTACATGACCCTGTGACGTGACGTTTAGCGTACGTCAAAATTTAGCAAGTAAAATTTGGACTTATTTTCAGAAAATTGCGCCATCATATGATATGTCATTTGAAAGCGCTAAAAATTGTCTTTCCAATGACGTAATAGTCATCTTTCTACGATGTTCCTAGCCTAAGCTGTGGCCATTTTTGTGGTTAACCTCCAGAAATAACTAACTACAAAATGGCCTGTCGCGGAGGATTCTGCGGAGGAAAAATAACTCCATTTTACGCCCTTTTAAACTCAAAGTCACAGCTTCGCAGTGTAGTATGAAGCATTAACGTTTCTTTTAGACATTTTGATGAAACAGATGCTAAGTACCGTGGTTTCAGTAACAACGTTTAAACGTTGTTCTTAGCAACAGACAAATAACTCCATTTTACGCTGCGTATAACTTTGGAACCAGGCGACTGCCCGAGATTCGAAAGCTAAACGTCATAATGCCACACATGGATCTAACTGATACTTCAATG
The DNA here is from genome assembly GCA_030248245.1 of Trissonchulus sp. WLG1_4. NCBI lineage: Eukaryota > Metazoa > Nematoda > Enoplea > Enoplida > Ironidae > Trissonchulus > Trissonchulus sp. WLG1_4. The sequence goes on from JASANF010015938.1 coordinate 6,804, forward strand.
TGGAGTTGAGAGTTTCATTATCATTATGAATAGGATAGTATAAGTATATTAAATACTATGGAGAATTTCCAAAATATGTAAAATTGCACTGAAAATTCGGGAATTCAAGTGAAGCTATAACCTGAAATCATATCACCTAAACGTGATTCATTTCAGATAAATTGGGACGCTGGTCTGCTAAATTTACCTCTGAAGCAAAGATTTGATGATGACAGCCTGGTGCTATTAAATGCTCCACTTGAGAACATCACATATCCTGCAGATCTCGCAGCAACTCTGCGATCATTTGATTCGCGGTAAAATTATTTCAAAAATACATAAGCATTTATTGCAACAAGGGCTCACTTCAAAAGTGAAACTGTTTCAAATTTGACAAAAGTGTAAATTCAGTAAACGGTTTAAAAATCAGCATCGCAACTCAAAAAAAGCGCGGAGAAGGGTAGTATTTTTTGTGAAACAAAAAAGCAAGTTTTAAAGTGCAGAGCACACTATATGACACAGTAGTTACACTACAATGGTTATTTCGTGTAACCCTTTCATGCCCAGAGGATTACATGGAATACCACATGACGAACTACCAAATCTGAAATCGAAGGCTTTTTCGCGGTATCAAAATTAACGACCTGTTGGGCTGTGGCCCAACAGGAAAAGTCTTTCGGTCACATAGCATAAATTGGTTGACAATATAACTGCAGAAATCAGACATAATGTAGAAATAAGCCGTCGTAATAGATGTAATAGGTTTTTTTGTAGAATGGTTGGGTTCATTTATGCTCCTTCTAAAGTAGAAATGAGTGTCACAAAGTTATATCGTTTAATGTATGGAATATTAATCGGAACAAGTTCTTCTGATGAGTGAGAAGCGGTTACATTGTGAGACCTGACGCCTGAGTGTCAATATTCCAGAGGAAATATCAAACGCGGCCGCATCTTTGCATTTTTGCTCACATTCTCTGCTGAGTAGCTCCGAAGTCTTTCAAATAGCAAAAACTGGTGAATTTAAAACACTTTATAAAGTCACAAACTTATAAGACAAAACAGTGTAAAAATTAAATCCAACTCTTAAAAAAAGTTAGTCTCACCGAGATTTGAACTCGGATCACTGGTTCAGAATCCAGCATGCTAAACCATTACACTATGAGACCGCTGGCAGTACTTTGTTAAGTTCGACCAAGAGTACATAATAGGAAGAGTATGACACTCTCCTATTATGGACTCTTGATTCGACTAATGAAAGATTCTGAAGCGTTGAATGACAAACATCCCGTGCAAACGGCATCATATACATGGCGTGTAAATTATAGATGTTTGATATAGACATTATATAAGAATCCAACAAGTTTCAAATTAATTCTTAGTTGGCATGGCAACGGAAAAGCGCATACTAATTGCAAAGTGCAAGCTTGCATGACACTTTTTGCATTTCGCTTATGCTGCATGATTCAACGTGTTTCATTACATAATTTGCTAATTCATACAAACCAGCAGTCCGGTTGGCTCAAATGGTAAAATGCTGTGCATTTGCCGAGCATCTGGTTGCGGATATGAGTGGTGGGGGATCGATTCTGCCCACCGTATTTTGCATTCTATGGCAGCGCATTGAAACTTTCGCCAAGTTAATAATCGTGTGGTGGTTGGCAGAACAGCAAGGTACCTGCCCTTCCAGTGTAATTTAACACTGGAATTTCGACCTACCCAAACTAACGTAGGAATTCGAGATTACGAATATAGTATATACGCGGAACCTGTAAAAAGGACTTTGCCGTATTTACTTATATGTTAGACAGATAAATGTCCTTTTGATAATTTATATATGTGAGTCAAACCCTTGGAATTTAACTTCATCTTATGTAGGTAGAGTTCTTTAGCTAATCTCAGTCGGCCTTAACTCACTAAAACTAGTTAGTTCAATTATTTGTAACTGCATTGTTTTCACTGCATTATGGTTTAATTATAGAACAATTATAAACACACTGCTTCTAGCGCCTGTGATGGGATCCCTGAAACTTTTAGCAAGTCAATATCAGCAACCATTGAATGACTTAGAGACAGCACTAGGACTGCAGCATCTACCAATTGCTCGGTAAGGTTCTATTTTTATAATTAACACGATATGTAGCTATTACAAAGTGAAATTTTTAAAATAATTAAAATTCTTACAAAAATAACATTTTAAAAAACATATTTTTTAAAAAATTACATGGCTTAAAAAATTATTGTAGGCAGGTACATTGTAAGCATCGGTGTCATAGCCTAATGTCTATTTACAGCTGTGCAAAAAGAAATTGTTGAAAATAAGCCTGCTTTGCATTTTACTGCCACGTACGCTTGTGAAAAAGTGTAGCTAACAAATGGTTTGAGTTTGAAACTGAATTTTTTGTCTTTGGAGTTTGAGTTGGTTTGGTAAAAAATTAAATAACCAATTCAGATAGTTGCCTTTTTGCCTTTTTACCTTTAATCTAATATTTACGGTTTCATTTTGTAGAAGAAGTTAATACATTTTGTGGAAATAATTGATAATCTAATAATTTTGTTTTTTCTTTCCCAGTCGATATTTGGTAGCATAAATACCTGCTGTATCATGGTTTAATTTGATACTTTTCAGACATCTAAAGTGTGAGTCAGAAATACTGGCTATGCTTCAGGATATAGCAGCGTCGATGTATGTCAGGCATCATTTTCGAACCGAAACTAAAAGCCAGGTGGGTCGAACTAAAATAAAAACATAACTTACTTATCTTTGTAACGCACTTAACTCTGAATACTCACTATCCTTTTGTTTGACAACTACTGAAAAAAATGAGTGTTGTTTAAGCTGACTGTACTTGAGATTAAATAGTTATGAATAAATGTTAGAATGTAATTTTAACCAGCTTATGTGGGTCTGTCTACATGCAGGCAAACAGAGTAACATAGTTGATACTCTGGGGGGAGTTTTTTGAAGATCACGCGTTCGAATTTGATTTTTGCCATGTAACTGTTGAAAATCACGGTTAGCACATAAATTTTGTAAACTGTAATAGTAATAATATTTTAATTAATTTCAGGTTGAAATGTTAATAAAAGAACTCAAAGATAGTTTTGGAAAAAAGCTTAATGAAGCAGCTTGGATGGATAATAAAACGAGATCTAATGCTCTGGATAAATTGAAACTAATGCAATATAACCTTGGATTTCCCGACAAAATCATAAACGACACGTATTTGCTTTCCACTCTTGAAAAAGTAAAAGCTTTAGTCTGCTTTGCAAGTTTTTTGCTTTCGATTTAATGTATTTGAATTCTTTGCATTTTAAATCAAAACTAAAATAGTTACTAGGTCCTTAAATGAAAAACATATCAGTAAGCTACAGTTTCATTTTAAAGACTAAGGAAATTTTTTGATGCAGTTAAAACAAGAATTTTTATAAATTGTTACATTAGTTAAAAATTTAGGTCAGTTACTTTTTTAAGCATATTATACTCCTTTTACGGATACGGAGTCAATTTTGATCAAAACCAATTAAAGGATCTGAACCAAAAAAAGCAAACGAACGATAAAAATGAGAAGCATTTTTGTTTTGTGGAGTTTACAAATTTGGCAGTACTTTGATTCGTGATACAAATTGTGTGTATTTACTCTGGCAGCATATGACGGTTTAGCTCTTTTTGTTGTGATAAAGTTAAGTTTATACACTAGACAAAGGAAAAACAAATTCATCTTAGATTTGATCTGTTGTAGGTTAAATTTAATAACAATACTTACTTCGACAATGCTCTTCAACTTGTTCGAGTTTTATCCAAAAACAAGAAAATAGACGAAGAAGTACAATCTAGAATGAATGACACATGGTTGTCACCTATTAGAGTCAACGCCATGTATGACACGAAAAATAAAATTAGTAAGTCAAATTAATCAAGTCTAAACCTTATATTTACAAAAATCTTATTTGTCATAGTCAATATCTAGTCATACGATGTCGCTATTTGCTATAAATTTCGCCAATTCTATCTGAATAGTAATTTAATTACATTTCTCACAAAAATCTTGCCGACAATGGCAATATTAAACATGCACTGGTTGATCAATAAGCCACAAAAGTGCACAGTCTAGCAGCAAAAAACTATAATAAAGCATGCAGCAGTTTTATGCAAATTTTTCAATAATTTTTAGCTGCCAAAAAATAGTACTTACACTAAGTTTGACCCTGCCGCTTAAAAATTTTCGAATAATTAAAAATATTTTGTAAAAACTAATAATTAAGTAGTATTTTAATGAATAACGGAGTAACGGCTTCATTCTTCCGCCCTCATTAATGTTTTTAAATTAAAAAATTTGAACCTTTTGTCAACAATTTTATATTTTGGATTAGAGATGTTAGCCTTGTGTACAGACATTATAGATCCAATTTATGGCCAAGGGGCGGTTGAAACAGTTAAGCATTTGAATTTTAACGAGTAATTGTATTAAAAATATTAGCAATTGTTAGTTAAACCCTCAATAACTAAATTTTCACTTTTCTTGGCTTTGGTCTGTCATTTAATAAAAAATCTTTTGAATAAATATAAAATTAAAATTTCGTCACCCCCATTTATGGCAACTGCACACGTTAAGTATGGTACCAATCTTTCTAACAGAGATGTAAAAAGCAGTATAAAGACCTGCAGCGAAGACCTTCTTCACAAATTACAATTTGCTAATTGTAACATTGAAGTTACCTTAGCATTGTAGGATAATAGCAGTAGAATACCTAAGCTATGCTCTAATCAGGGCTGATCCATTGATGCTAGCTATCTTAGAACTACTATTCAGTTGTTATATCAATACACTTATTTATCTATTCTTGAACTACTCAAAAGGTACAGAATAACTGTATAGAGCTTAAATGGAGGTGTGAGATCACCTTTGTAGTTTTATTGTAGATTTTTTGCCAAAATACTCCCTTTGTGGGGGTAATTGCGTTTTGAGGTGTTTTTCTGGAACGCCATAGGCCGGCCTTTTGAAATTTAAATCACAAGCGCTCTTTTGCCTTGAGTAGAACTATATATTACCTAAAAGTATGCCAAGGATTGAAACTTAACCTTTGATTATATATTTTCCAGTGCAAGCGGCTAAAGAAAGGTGTTTTCCAAAAATATATTAGGTTTTTTTGCAAAAAGTTTGCCCCGCAGCTCTGAATTGTGCAATTACATGCTGGAGCTGAAGTTGTTGACGTTTTTGACACGTCTAAAATCCAAAGGAGACTTCTTTACTTTTTTATTATCTAGTCAATTTGCTAAAAAGTAGCTTAAAACAAAAGCATCCAAAATTTAACGTATTTTCTAATGATTCTAATTCTACCCTCTACTATTGTCCACTGTTAATAATTTGAAAAAGTGAGGGACATGCCTGGCGATTTTGACCTTTACATTACTGTGCCAAAAATTCGTACTTAAGCATCATTTGCAGGGTGAGTTCCGTTGGCGCCAAGTTTACATAGCAATCACAAAAACCTCGAAAATGCAACTACCACCTTACATAAACGTTTTTGTTGCCAATTAAATAAACTAACAATGAACTGAATTAAACTTGTTGGATTATTACCAACATTATCCAATATTTATAATGTATACGCCGTAGGGTTTCTATGTGAAAAAGTTCTTGATTTGTCATCCAATACTTGAAGAACTTACATTAGTCGAAGTGAACAGTTTCTTATACCTAGTGCTTTCATAGTTTAGTGGATAGCACTCTGGATTCGGAATAGACTGATCCCAGTTGAAATCTCGGTGAGACTAACATTCTTAAAACTACATTATTTTCGCATCATACTTGAAGGATTTTGGGTGCAGAAATTGGAAATTAAAAATTATTTTACCAACAAAATGTGGCCGCGTTTGCTATTTCATCTGGAATATTGACACTCAGGTCTCAAAATGCAACCGTTTCTCACTCAGTGGAAGAGCTTGTTAACTGTTAAGAACTCAAACCTAAATAGCTGCCTTTTTTAGCATTCCCAGCAGCGATAATGACTACGAGAAATTTCAATTCTGAGCTGCCTCTTTACTACAACTATGCAAAGCTTGGGTACATTATTGGACATGAGATGATGCATGGTTATGACGACGATGGTAAATCTATTTAAAAAATAGCAATTCGATATTTGCGTCCGTTTGTTTGCGACATTCCTACTTGTTTACGATACTTAATAATACATCTATGTAATAATTTTCAGAATGTAAGTACAACAATAATAATATAAACGATGCTTTCATTGTAGAAATTATTAGCAGTAATATTAGCATCATTATTAGCAATTTATAATGCATACTTATTACTTAGCAATAGCAATATGTAATGCAAACGATGCAAAAACAACCAAAATTTGCTAAACCGGATAGGGAAAAAATTAACATTTTTATACTACTTAGCAAGCAACTAATCACCAATAAGGATCGATTCATGCTTGCAGCCGTATGTCCGCATAGCTGGCAAAATTACGAAATAGTCACGCAACTAATAGTGTATCAGATCAGATTGTGGCGTGATATTTTCGTAATTTTACCGCATGAACGGACATACGGCTGTAAGTATGAATCGAGGTTAACATAACAATAAACGTTCGCATTTAGCAGCATTTTAAAACTTAATAAGCAATGCATTTTCATGCGTGAACTTCGATGGCTATGGTCAGGAAATAAATTGGTGGGACAATGACACAATGGAAGTTTATTATCAGAAAATACAATGCATTGCTGATCAGTTCAATCGGATACAAGATAAACCAACTGGACTTCAGGTAAAATTAAATGTTAGCAATATATGTCAACTGTCGTAGTGAAGAAACCAGTTTGTTCAGAAACATTAGATCACAGTAGCTAACGTTAAACGTGTACACCGTCATGAGTGACAAGATTTGCCACTGTTGCCAGTAGTTACAACAGTACTTTTCTCAAGCTTTTTCTATTGAACCTTTGCAGTCCCAGAACAAAGCGTAAAATAAATATAAAACAAAATTGAGGATCTAGCTAAGCCTAATAACTATGTTCAAAACAATATTTTAGTTGGACGGTAACAATACTCTTGGTGAAAATATTGCCGATATCGGAGGGCTTGAAATTGCATATGAAGTATGATTATGACCTGTCGTTTATTATTTCGTAAATTTTTGTTCCTTCTAGAGAAGTAACTATTGTTTGAAACTAACGGTTTACAGCGTTAAATGCTGCTGAGCAGGCTACATAGCCTGTATGTTCTGTGTGTATTGTCAGCTTGGGAGCTGCTGGCTGATTTTTGTCTGCGTATATGCATGAAAATCAATATTCGATGTACAGTGTTGTAGTAATGTACTTTTTCAAAATCGGCACCGTAATGTTGCACCAGCTGTTGTATATAAGAGCCACTGGAAAAAAGTGTTTATCGCTTCTTGAGCTTTGCTCAGCTCAGATCAAAGCGTAACTTTTCAGCCAAATGTCCTGATGCAGCGGGATGTGTAACATGCTGCAGCACTGTGTTTTGAATGTTCTACCTACGTAGTTAGATAAGCATAAGCTAGGTAGAAAGTAGATTAAAGATACGCAGTGTAGCTTACAGTAAGTATGAAATAGAACCAATTCACTCATTCTGAAATGTAGCCACCGGGGGAAGGAACCTTAACCTTGCTCTTTTTGGGGCCTACTTCTTAACTTTAATTACAACAACAGTTAATACGTCTTTCTTTAATTATAATACGCCTAATAAGACAACCTTACCTCATTTGGCATTAAAGTTGCTTAAACAGCTCTAAAGGCCTATTCACACGAGGGCGCATTTTGCTCCATGGCGTACGCCCTGATGCCTATTGCATAAAACTACATCTATACTACAACTGCTACACCTACATTTTTTCCGTTTCATAAAGCTACAGCAGTGTATCTACATTACATATCTACATCGCTACATTACATCTGATGTATCTACATTTGTGTGATATGTGATGTGATATTTTATATCGATGTAGCTACATTCTACACCGATTTCATGAAGAAAATGTAACTACATTAGCTGTAAAAATGTAGCTACATTCTTGACTGTGGTTCGACCCACAATCAAGCTACTGTTTTCAACTACATTTTCATATTTATTCGAGTTTCCGATTAACGAGCATACATATTACGGGTTATAAGGACAAGAGGAGCGTTTCTGGCTAGATTTTGTGTTCCTAAAAAATTTTAGAATTTCAAAAAATTTCAAAAAAGTCAAAAAAATTTTAAAATTTTTTGCTTATTTTCACAAAATTTAATCAACACAAGTTCTGGGAGTGCATCTCTGATCGACTGAGCGATCAGCATGTCAGCTACTATTGTAGCAACTCTTGCAGCAGATGTAGTAGGTGTACCAAATATAGGTACATCTATTACAATTGTAGTAAATTAATGTAGCAGATGTAGTATATGTAGATACATTTGCTACATTTGCGGTGATGTCACAGATGTATGTAGTGCCACATCGATGTAGCTACATCTTACATTTGTTTTATGAAACCGGAATTTGTAGCTGATGTAAATGTAGCTACATTGATGTAGAGATGTACAGATGTAAGAATATAGTTTTATGCAATAGGCCCCTGGCGTACGGCATGGCGCATTGCATGGCGTACGCCATGGCGCACGCCATGGCGAATGAGCGGGCGTACACGCACGCTTGCATACTGCATTGTGTGAAATAATGCAGCAGGCAGTGTGAAAATGGAATGCGCCCGCTCATGCGCCCTCTCTTGCGCCCGCTCATGCGCCCTCTCATGCGCCCGCTCATGCGCCCTCTCATGCGCCCGCTCATGTGCCCTCTCATACGCCCGCTCATGGGCCCTCGTGTGAATAGGCCTTATGAACCTTTATTGAATTTAAAATGGGTTTAAAAAAATGATTTACCCTAGCCAGAGTTTCACAATAATTCAAAAAAGCTGCGCTACTATGTTGATTTTGTATTTCAGACTGTTTTATCCGAACGACACTACTAAAGTAATATAGGGAAGGGGAAAAATTAACTAGAACCGAGATTCAAAGATGCAAAATTACACAATTTTGGCATTTGCTTTGTTATGTAGTAAATGTTACATTGCTTGTTTTGCAGGCTTACATTAACAAACGTGATCAACTTGAAAGCATTCAACAGCTGCCAGGATTTCAAAAGTTCAGCCACGATCAAATGTTTTTCATCGCGTTTGCGTCTGTAAGTTTACTACTCTAATCTCTATTTTAACAAGCTAGCAACTTTTTCAAAAGCACTAATAATTATGACCACAACAAAACGCTTTGCCATTAATACTTTGCGTTTTTTAACATCAAGCTCAGTATCAGCATTTATTTTCCTACGAATTGCGACACACCCGAGCATTCCTAGTCCTTCTCCCTACGTCCTAAAGTAACTAAACTGGGTTGTTTCAGAATTCCTAGTCCTTCTCCCTACGTCCTAAAGTAACTAAACTGGGTTGTTTCAGAATTGGTGCACCTTATATAGAAAATCAACAAGAGCAATGTTAATTCAAGATGAAGTCCATTCGATTGGAAGATACAGGTAATTAACATCAATTTTACAGGTTACTATTTATTTTAAGCATTTTCAGGATTTTGTAACGGGGCCAATTACCCCCTTTATCGTCTATTGAAATTTTTGTTAGTCAATGAAATGAATAGGTTTTTGTGCAAAGGCATGTGTTTCTAAAGTCATAAAAATTGGCATTAGCTTCTTGTCATTAATCAAAACTTTTATTGCCACATGCCCCCAATAAAAACCTAAACTTTAAGCCATAAGTTTAAAACTTTAAAGACACCCGTTTTCCTGTTAGTCAGCTACCATAAGCCTTGGTATAAAACAGATTCCCTGAGTGCAAGTACATTAGTTGATAGTGGAGTGCAAGATAGCGCGGTGGATTATAAGCTTAGAGTGCATATTTGATTGTGAGTGAAGGCTGTAGTGAGAGACGGATACTTGAGGGGGGGGACTCAAAACTTATCGACTTGCCCTTTTACAATATTGACAATATTGACTATATTAAGTAACTTGAAACATTGTCACCTTGTCATATGAACTCTTTTTGTATTAAGGTGGTAGTGTCGCCAAAGCAGTTTTGCTCATAGCCTGCAAAATGAGAACATTTTGCTTTGAAATTGTACGTTCACTGAGAAACTAGTGAAATGCCATAAGGTGTCAAATAAATACTGCCGGGCACTAGACTACCAATATCTACCAATATTTTTAACCAATCACCATGTGTGAGCCAGACATCACACAATAGAGACATAAAAGTTCAAAAAATCAAGCCAGATATCAGATTGGCCAGCTTCTGAAGTACATGTAATGTTTTGACGCACAAGTTTTTGCCACAAATAAGAAAAATGAAAAATGAAGGTTTGTTTTTCTTTTGATTTCAATATTAATGTCTAAATTTTTTACAAATTATCATTACCTATTGCTGTGAGTACTTTATATTTTACGCACAGTTTCACAGTTCAAACATGCATTACTCCACAACCACTCAAGCAATTTGCACTAAATTTCGTGTGCATAAACTAGAGCATATGTGCATTTACTTTGTGTAAAAAATCTAAACAAAAAGTTTTTTAATTGTGACGAAATTATCGAATGTGAATAGGGGCCCAAGTGTAGTGTCCTACACTGTTAACTTTGTTGCAAATTTGCCAACTTGGCCAACTCAACTTGGCCAACTTGGCCAACTTAAGTTGGCCAACTCAACTTGGCCAACTTGGCCAACTTAAGTTGGCCAACTCAACTTGGCCAACTTGGCCAACTTAAGTTGGCCAACTCAACTTGGCCAACTTGGCCAACTTAAGTTGGCCAACTCAACTTGGCCAACTTGGCGGACTTAAGTTGGCCAACTCAACTTGGTCAACTTGGCCAACTTAAGTTGGCCAACTCAACTTGGCCAACTTGGCCAACTTAAGTTGGCCAAATCAACTTGGCCAACTTGGCCAACTTAAGTTGGCCAACTCAACTTGGCCAACTTGGCCAACCTGAACATCCGATACTTTGACCATTTGAAATGAAGTCCTAGTTAATTTTTTCAAGTTAGTTAGTCAGTTAATGAAAATGAAAATTTAAAATGTAAACTTCGAGATTTGAACTTGACTTTATTTCAAATAGTGAAATTATCAGTTGTTCAAGTTGGCCAAGTTGGCCAAGTTGATTTGGCCAACTTAAGTTGGCCAAGTTGGCCAAGTTGAGTTGGCCAACTTAAGTTGGCCAAGTTGGCCAAGTTGAGTTGGCCAACTTAAGTTGGCCAAGTTGGCCAAGTTGATTTGGCCAACTTAAGCTGGCCAAGTTGGCCAACTGAATTTGGCCAAGTTAGCCATTTTTAAGTTGGCCAAGTTGGCCAACTGAATTTGGCCAAGTTAGCCATTTTTAAGTTGGCCAAGCTGGCCAACTGAAGTTGGCCAAGTTAGCAATTTTTAAGTTGGCCAATTTGACCATTTCTAATAGCACAAGACCAGGACGGTGTGCCCCCGGATGTGCCCTCAAAATTTTTTAAAAAAATTTTTAATGTCTTTTCAGTTTCATTTATTTATCATCATCCAACATTTAGGCAGAACAGTTAACAATTCTTCGAAACAAAGCTAACTACATACGTACGTATATACATCAACTGATTAAGTTGGCCAAATTTGGCCATGTAGGACACTACACTTGGGCCTGAATAGGTTTTCAAAACGTCATTTTTCCGAATTTGCGACTTCACTTCTAACTGTATACTGCATCAATTTTGCTAAAACTTGACAAAAATATTTGCCTTGAAACATATTTTTAAAATATATAAAGAACAATGACCTATCTTTCACTGAAAAAGTTTTATAGTCGCGCAAAATTGACTGCTTTCGCGACACTACCCCCTTAAACGACTATCAGACAATTCACCACTGCAGCATCTTAAAGTACAGCGTAACTGATGTAGAGTGAGGGACTACCGCGACCTTGTAAAGTAAAACTCACGGTAGTTTAAGTTTAGCCTCGAACTAACCACCCAAAACTTACCCACTATCCTCATCTAAGTTACAATTTTGCAAGTTTCAAAGAGAAACGCTTTTAAATACATAATGTATTTCAGAGTTACGGAGCCACTCAAGAACTTTCCACAATTTTCTGATGTGTTCTCATGTTCTAAACAATCGCAAATGAATCCAGAGAATAAATGTATTATATGGAATTGACCGGTTCAAATACTGTACAACGCAACTAACTTTCGAAACCAACAGTTTTACTAATTTGGCGCGATCAGTTATACTGAACTAACGAAGAACATGATTGTATAAGACAACTGGTAAATACATGAACGGTTTTGTAGGAAAAAACTGCCAGTAGTTAATGTGGCACTTTTGCAGTCCACAAGGCAAAACTTATAAAAACTTATAAAATATAAAACTTATAAAACTTATAAAATTTAAGTAGAAAACTATTTGTAAAATGTTTTTGTGCCTAGTCCTTTCGGCGCTTTACCTTTTTTGAACAGTGCCGCATATAGTACCTATCATGGCCCTGCGGGAATGAACAAGCTCCAAAAGCTGCTTTATTCCCACAAGGCCATTATACCATATACGGTACTGTTCGGGAATAATGGCGCCGGAAAGTGCCGGATATAGGACTTGGGACATGTTTGTTATAAGGTATACTAAACCCAATGTTGACACTGCATGTAATTTGTGGGCGCGCAGTTTTTACACAAATGACAAGTTTTCATTGTTCATTGCGTTATGTACTGGTTTAGACTAGAGATGAGCTTTACGGCCCTGAGGCCCAGCCCGGCCCGGAAGGGCCGGGCCGGGCTGACCGGCAGAAGTTTGAATCAGGGCCGGGCCGGGCCGTCAAAAATTTTGCATCAGGGCCGGGCCGGGCCGCTATGCCATCAAGGCCTCAGGGCCGGCGCGGCCCTGATTTTGGCCCGGCCCGGCCCTGATTTCAACCCTGCCCTGACTGTTGTCAGAAGCAAACACGAACGTACGTGTGTACGCTAACGGCACAGCCTGCGTAGCAGCCTGTCGTGTACTCGTGGGGTGTGTTCCTAGTGTGTGTCGCTGTCGCATCTTTTCCAATTTTGCTTTGTGTTTATATTTGTATATAAGTTATATATACTACTTGTCTTTTTTATAGGATATTATAGTTTTTACGGTTTGACAGTTCTATTAGGTTTAATAAAAAATGTAATACAAGGCTTAATGTTAATTTTTTACACAAGTGTCCCTCCTTCCTTTGTTTTTTTTTGGTCCGGCCGGAAAAATTTTCTGATACGTCTCCAGTTGACCAAATTCGGTCTAAAAATTGGGAAAATCGTCAATTTTTTCCTGGTGGCCGCCGGCTTCAGACCCCTGCAACTTTGTGGTTCAGTAATCTTGCGTTTGTAAAGCGTCTTATAAAATTGCTAAAAAGTTTATTTTAACCCATTATAAAATATCGAAAAGTCATTCCCCCCCGAAATTGTTTTCTGGGTACGCCACTGGTGATACATACTGTTTTTATCATGAACTTTTCGCACAATAAGCTATGTAGGTATTCAGTTGCATTGCATAAACCTTTACGCAACACACTAAGTTCTTCAACTGACAAGGGCAATCGAACTGTCAAGTAATGAAAATCAGGGCCGGGCCGAGCGGGCCGACGTCGACGCCCAATCAGGGCCGGGCCGGGCCGGGCCGTAGAAAATCTTGAGCAGGGCCGGGCCGGGCCGAGCAAAGTTTCCATCAGGGCCGGCCCGGGCCGGGCCAAAAAAGCCGGCCCTGATCTCATCTCTAGTTCAGACATTTAAAAAAATGGCTTGACAAGCAGCAACTAATGCTTATTGATGATGATATGTTTAAAAGTGATTAGGTTGCCTTCAGGTCATATCCCCACAAAAGCTCAGCGATACGTGGCGCCAGTGACAATAACTTGAACGGAGGGTTTGTCGCAATAGCAGCAGCATGCGGTATGGAGTCAGTAATCCAAAAGTTTTCAAACGTAACTCCACAGTTAGATGTAGGCAAAAACTGTTTCCAAGATTCCTGTGGAAAGACTGGATGAGTTACGTACGCAGATACTTGTTTAGCGCCAGCTTCTTTCAGTGCCTGAAAAAGTTGTGATCTTGTGATAAATTTAATTATGTATTATCAAATTTTAGGATTAATTCTATTAGACAATTAAGAAGCATTTATTATAAATGCATCATTACTTAAAAAATTAAGTTACCTTTTCAAAACAGTTTTACTGTTAGAATTTTGAGATCGATAGCTCAGAAATGAAAAACTTTAAATCTACATAGAAGACATAAATAACAGTTTATATAAATCACCTTAGCAGCTTCAATCAAAGTTCCACCTGTTTGAACAAGATCATCAATTAAAATAGCGTGAGCATCGGTTGGATTACCTGAAAATTATCATTGCTTGGCAAACAATTCAACCGTCTGGTTCATGCGTTACGTTCACAAAGTTTTTCAGTAACTTAAGTGGAACTAGCGGGATAGCTGTAATAGATTATTAATTCATTTTTTAGGAACAAGTGATAATCTTCGATAAGTTCGGTAGTTATTACTAGCCGAAACTTTTCATTTAAATGATATACTTTATTTGAAAATAACGTTTTTGACGCAGAAACCGGAGTTAAACGCCTTATAGTGAATCAAGGTCAAAATGTTCACCTTCTTGTATTTTCACAATACGTTGTCCATTTTTTCGGATTTTGGCACAAATAATTAAACGGTATTCTGGAAAAAATCCAGCAAAGCGCTTATGTGCTCCGGCATCCGGAAATGCAATAACAACTGTATCCGATGCTAAGCATTGTTTGATTTCTTTCACAACCAAGGGCACGGCGGATTCAAGCCTATAATTTTAATAATTCCTGTTTCGTCATCTTTTATACGACACTGAAATAAATAATGAAAACAATCAAAATACGTGTATTTGTATTGTATATGTACGTATATTTTTTATTTATTGTATTATTTTTTGTGTATATCAATATCAGTAACACTGTAGCTAACCATTACCTTGGTATGACTGACTCTTCAAAATAAAATCTTTCTTGTAAAGAGTGAATATCGAATATCATAATCTGCGCAGGCCCTCGAGCTGTAGTTGGAATTTGTGACAGAATAATCGCTAAAGTCTATAACAAACAAGCTAAGGGCCTATTCCTTTACCGGATTAAACGGACTGGACTTATTTTAGTCCGAGGTTTTGGAATGACAAATCGGACTAAACGGACTAAATGAGTTAAAATTAGTCAGCTGCTTTATTTTAGTCTGGCCCCATTCCAAAACTATCACTGGACTAAA
Organism: Trissonchulus sp. WLG1_4; assembly: GCA_030248245.1. Lineage (NCBI taxonomy): Eukaryota > Metazoa > Nematoda > Enoplea > Enoplida > Ironidae > Trissonchulus > Trissonchulus sp. WLG1_4. The sequence continues at coordinate 22,062 of JASANF010015938.1, forward strand.
CGGACTTAACATGCACGCTTAACATTAGCGTGCATAGTTAAGTCCGTTTAGTCCGATTAAAAACCAGCGCGCTAAAAGTTAAGTCCGTTTAATCCGGAGGTTTTGGAATGGCATTTTTAAGCTTAATTTATAAACTGTTTAGTCCGATTATAATTAACCCTTTAGTCCGGTAAAGGAATAGGCCCTTAGTTTACGGCAACAGTAAGTATCAAGCATTCACTTTTAGGTACATTGACCAGAGGCCATCGTAAACCTGTTGAGCCAGTGAACGTAAACCTGTTGGGCCAGTGAAAGTGCTCTTTCTGAATTTACATATTTCCCATAAATAAGTCAATTCCAATTACAAATTAAGTTCCAATTTAAATTACAATTAATTAAATTAACCATAAAACCATTTTGCTGGGTAGCAGCAGCCCAATGATTAGCATTTGACGGCTGTTAGCATATATGTTTGTTAGCCTACTGTTGCATAGCAAGGTATAGCTGTAGCCCACAGTATAGAGTTCCTATTACTAATGGTATAATAGTTCCATCAGTACAAAAAGTTAGTGTTCTTTTAAGTAGTAAAACCATTGCAACGTAACCAACTCTGCGCAATGTTGAAGTAGGTATTATGTTGGTCAAGAGATCCAGGTGAGTAACGCGTTAAGTGAGCTTGGGAAGTGTATTAATTATTTTTTCAGAGTTTAACTATTATCAGGATCAATCAGGAGTTTTAATAGTGTTTTACTCCATGGAAGAAGAGTGACTCTGCCTCTTCTAGCACAGGTAGCAGCGCTCATTGTTTTCGCAATAGGTAGGCCGAAAACGTCTAGCGCTGCTGCCTGCGTTAGAAGAAAACAGGCAGGTAGGCCAGTGTCTTACTCTTCTTCAATAAAGGGAGACACTATAATGTACCCTTGGTAATGCGTCTGCATACAAACCTATTAACAGATGTAAAATAACTAAATTGTATACCTACCTACAGCTAATATTACTCAAGTTCTTTTATGAGCCAAAGATTGCTACTAAATTCACGAGGTCTGTCAACGACTCACTGTATCAAACTATAAAAACCGTCGAAAACGTAATCACCCTTTAAATAACAGAAATTTAATGATGATATTAAAAATATTTGTTTTGTTCAACAATTAAGGAACAATCCTACCTTGAGTGTTTTGAGTCGCTGCATTAGGTAGATTTACAACTGTTACTTAATTAAATCGATTTAAGGTGGTAGTGTCGCCAAAGCAGTTTTGCTCATAAGTTGCAAAAAAAGAACTTTTTGCTTTGAAATTGTACGTTCACTGAAAAACTAGTAAAATGCTATATAATGTTAAATAATTACTGCCAAACACTAGACTACCAGTATCTACCAATATTTTGAACCAATCACCATTTGTCAGCCAGACATCACACGATAGGGACATAAAAGTTCAAAAATCAAGCCAGAATATCAGATTAGCCAGCTAGTGAAGTACATGTAATGTTTTGATGCACAATTTTTTGCCACAAATAACAAAAATAAAAAATAAAGGTTACGTTTATTTTTTGATTGTAAAACAAGCGTCTAAAATTTTTCACAATTTATCATTCTTGCTGTGAGTACTTAACAGTTGCGTACAATTTTACAGGTCAAACAGGTATTACTCTGCAACAACTCGAGCAATTTGCACTAATTTTGTGTACATACACTACAGCATATATAGTTTTAGCATGTGTAAAGAAACTAAACAAAGTTTTATAATTGTGACGAAATTATCGAATGTGAATAGGTTTTCAAAACGTCGATTTTCCGACTTTGCGACTTCACTGCTAGCTGTATGCTGCATCAAATCTGCTGAAACCTGGCAAAAATATTTGCCTTAACACATTTTTTTAGAATATATAAAGAACAATGTCTTATCTTTCACTGCAAAAGTTTTAAAATCGCGCAAATTTGACCGCTTTCGCGACACTACCCCCTTAAACAAAAAATCATCGATACGATAAATTTGGCTAGCTAAAGGTTTTTAGTTTTAAGTGGCATGATATGGGCGCATTTTTACTCTTCAAAGGAGCCTTGACCTGTTTGGGACCTGTTTGATTTTAACCTATTGTCACACAACGTACACCCACCTTTGCAGTTGCAACTTGGCCAAGTGAATCAGTGCGTTCCATAGTTCCAGTTGGAAAGTATGGCAATAAAACTGTTACGGAGTTGGCTAGGGTACTAAAACAATGAAAATTAACTCTAGTTTTTCATAAAAGTACAAAAAACTGTATACACGTGTGGAATCGTGTACACGCTCATCTCGGTTCAATCATACTTGTCGCTGAATCCGATTGTCCGTCAGAACAAATTTTGGACGTGATGCACACAACGGTTATAAGTATGTAACGGCTAACAATGAAAACGGGAACGTGAAGAAGCTTTGAAAGATGTACATTACGATAAGACAGTATGATAGTGATTTCATAGTGTCAACTAGTGCCAACAATTATAGCATAAGATTGTACCCGTTAACTACAAAGTCAAATCATTCACCCAGGTAATGAATAAAGAAGTGAAATCTGTTCAAAAATGACATCGACGCAATGAAAGGAAGCCAGGAATATTACTGAAATGAAAACAACATTGTGATTTTGGCCGTATGATAATAATGCTTTTTTTTTGAAAAAATATAGCGAAAGTTTTCAAATCAGCACAACAAAAAATATTTTAAAAGGATCTATTGATAACTTTACGAGGCTAAAAGCCTTTTTTAAATTATGCAAATGTTGCTGTTGCTTTAGGTTAAGAAGGCACAGTGTAGCAATAAAATTATGTAGATGCCCAAATACGATTAATAAATTAAACTAATAGGTATGCAGTATCACGTTTTGGTTGGTGACTTGTGTCTGTCTACCTGTTCTAGTAGCATCAGGAACACATAATAGTGTCTCGCTCAATAGAAAAGATAAAAGTAGCGTCTCTCTTCTATAGAGTGAGACACTATTATGTACTCCAGGTATTAGCATCAAAGAGATGAAAAACTGCGTATTTCGCCTTTAAGCCCCAGGCTTGAATAAAACCCCAGGGGTTCAAGTGTAATATTAAGGTAACATAATGACTGCCAGTTGCTGATTCAAAAAAATAGTCGGGCGATAATCAAGGGTTCATATACTGCTTTAACACTGACCCAGCTGGTTTGCCGGCTACGTAGCAGTGCTTTGCACTGCAAAACTTCAGTTTCGCTGCAACTGTTATACTGTAGAAGGAACAAAAAAATTAAGAGCAAGGCCGTCTTCTCAAAACTGACAAAAAAATAAAGCCCCAGCCTTGAATAAAGCCCCAGCCTCGAATAAAACCCCAGAGGCGTTCGCGAAACAATAAAGCCCCTGCGGCTTTATTCGAGGTAATACGGTATTGATTGATTGTGTAAAAAACGAATTTTTTTCTGGGCTGCAGTGCAGTTGTTCGCTTCTTTGTCAAATCAAATACATATATATTAAACCCACCGTCCTTGCCTGCCACATCGCGAACCTCGTTAATGAATAGGTTTGGATAGCCATCTCGAAAACGATCCCACGAAACTATGTCTTTGAAGACAGCTCGTCGACGGAGTACAGCCTATAAAAATTCTAAAATGTAAAAGTACATTTATATATATATATATATATATATATATATTTAT
>JASANF010015942.1:0-28597 GCA_030248245.1 Trissonchulus sp. WLG1_4
ATGCTTTTTTATAATTTTCTCCAACAGTTTACAGCACACACTAGTTAAGCTTATAGGGCGATAATTTTCAACTAGGTTTTTGTCACCTTTTTTGAAAATCGGAACCACTTTAGCGGTTTTCCATGCTGTCGGTAGTTTACCATTAAGCAAAGAGTCAAAAAAAATAATTTCTAATGGTATGCACAGTTGTTTTGAAAAAGTTTTGATAAAAAATGGTGAAATACCATCGGGACCGGCAGAAGTTTTATTGGGCAAACTTTTGATTGCGTCAAGTATATCCCCACGAAAAACTGTTAAATAATTCAATGATTCTGGGCATTGCGGGATATTAAACGATGCAGGCAGAATACTGTTGTCACAAACAAACACACTCCTGAACTGAGAACTAAGCATACTTGCTTTTTCGCCATCATCATCAACTATGATTCCTATATCGTTTTTTAGGGAAGAAATACCAGGATTACTTTTTAGTTTGGATTTGATTGAACAAAAGAAGGCTTTTTTATCGCCACTGTTTTGTAATCGCTTTTCAAGAGAAACAGCGTTTTGTTTCAAAAGTGCATTAAGGTCATGGCTACATTTTTTAAAATTAGCCAATCGTGTTGCATCTTGTTTTTCGTGCCACATGCGATACGCCTTGCGTTTTTTAATGATACATTTTCTGATACATTTGGGCATTTTCTTGTTTTTCAGGCCCAACTGTTTGTACGGTGTATACTTTTCTATGAGGCTGAGCAAATATACTTCAAAGGTTTGCCATTTTTGTTCAACATTTACACAATTGCTAAATAAAAGCGGCCAGTTGGTTAGTTCCAACTTGGAGCATACACCTCCCTTATCAATGCTGTACCAGTCTCTAACTTTTTTCAGCAACACATAATTTTTTGACATTTTAAAATCAAATTTAACTAAGCAGTGATCAGAAGAGCCCAAGGGTAAATCTCTACACACATTAGACACAAGATTATCGCTCAGTAATACAATATCTAGCACTTTATTACCGCGAGTTGGCACATGTATACACTGTTCTAGACCTGCTTCTTGAAAACGTTCAAGGAATTCATCTTGGCGAAAATTAGCTTCAGCTATGGGTATGGACCAATTAATTCCTGGTAAATTTAAATCGCCTACTAGTATAAAAAGGTGCTTCAATTTTTGAACGTCTTCGATAGATTTAAAAATTGGCTCAAGCAAATACGTGTCAGTTACATGGGGTCTATAGCAACATCCAATAATACGTTTTGCATTTCGTGTACTTAACTGAACCCAAATTATTTCCAGGTCATTACCAACAGGTATATCAAGTAAACACGCATCAACGTCATTACGCACAAGTAAAGCAACTCCACCACCCACCTGATTCTGTCTATCTTTTCGAAAACTTTGGTAGAACTGTTTGCATGGGAAAAGACTATCGTTGTCAGAGGAACCCAGCCATGTTTCTGTAATAGCTATAACATGAGGAAAACTATACTGGTACAAGACTTCAAACTGAAAGTTTAGAAATTTGTTTTGAATACTTCTAGCATTTAATAAAACAGCTGAGAGATTTAATTCTAGTTTGGTTTCGGCCTTACTAAGATGGCCGTTTTCCTAACACAAATAAACAGAATTGGGTCGGGCTCGGGCAGTATTGTTACCACAGTTAGAGTAGCGATGCAAGCTGCTGCCGCTGTTCATCAAGCCTGGTGCTGGAAAGATAGCAGGAGTAGGGACTTCTGTTGGCATCTGTTGTGTGATAATTTCATTGACAAATTGGCACGCCTTCTTTTTGTGACCAGGTTTTGAGCATTGACGACATATCACCGGTCCCTTTGAGTACAATCGACAGTTTTTCACTACATGCCCCTTTTCTCCGCAATGAAAGCACAGGGGCATTGGTTTGTTTGGGTACCGAAACTGGTAAGTGGGACCATATTTCCACTTAGGTAGAAGCCGAGACGTTGATTCAGAACGGCTGGGCATGTGCAAAGGACGGGGCATTCGAATGTTTTTCGATTTGTTGACTGGCGGTGCCGGTGGGCACTCTTCTCCGTCAGATAAAATAACAACATCGTCGCCACGATCTGCGACGTTAATTGACGTGGTGAAATAGGACTCTGGAAGCAGTGTCTTCCGAATATTCATCAGAATTTGGCCAAGCACATTTTCTCCTGGGAGGGATGTCGGATCGCCAATTGGGGTTGCTGTGTGCAGACCAGTGCCACAGAATTTGCAGCTTGGGTGCGTTGAATGGGCCAAGTAGTTTTCGCCGGACTGTCTTAAAGCCTTTCGGAAACTATGACATTGCTGAGTTTTGGCCTGCTGTAGTTTTTCCATAAGAGGTACATCAAACTGGCAATTTTTTGGCATGAATTTGAAATTACTGTTGAAAATCTGTTTGGCTTTGGCAGCTGTCGGGGCATCTTTAATCGACCCTGCGACATCGCATCGACCTAAATTTTCTGCGCGAATGGCTTGAAACGCGTGTTCCACAGATCTAAACTTTGTTCCGTCTATGCAAAAGTCAAATAAATAGAAACATGAAAGGGGATCCATGTGACCACAAAAAAATGGCTGGCAGGAGGTTCAGGATTTTTGCGATTCGAATCGACTGAATCGGTCACCATCCCTGCGTTATAGTCAGAAGCACATATTGTTTGGGTGCTAGAGTTGATTGAATTTATTATACTGGTCTGAGTGGCCATGTCAGTATCGCTGGTGTGCTGAGCAATAAATGTTTTAAATAGGCTCAGAATCTTACTCTTGACGCACTTTTGGCAAAACACTCCAATCGCTGAGTTTTCACCAGTTTGTCCGTACAGACTTTGGGATACACCCACGCATTTTACGTGATACCAAGCATCACACAGATCACACATGACGCCGGTGTTGCCAACAGAGACCTTACATTTCGGGCACCGCACGCAATCTTTCTGGGCTTTGTGCGTTCTGAGACTTTTGGACTGGGAGAAATTACTAGCAGATACTTTTGGACTAGGTTTGGTTGCTGCTGGAGGAGTCATGATAAGTAGATATGGGCAGAGATACGATCAGTATATATTTATAGTACAAATAAGGTACCAAATGCAGCTTCGTATTTCTTTCAAGCAAAAAATTTCCTTCTCTTTTTCACTTTTCATCTGTCATCTTGGCACTCGCCTCGCCACGGCCAAATGTATGTTGGATGCATGAGCTGAATCCTGACGACACCAGAGACGATAACTTCATTCAGGTTAAACAAAAACTAAACAGTACAAAGTTACATTAAATATGCAGATAAGCAGATAAATACAGCAAAAAAATGTATATAGCATATATAGCAGCTACAAAAAAACAGAAAAAATATAATTGAAGCAGATTATTAATCCTGGAGTAGGAGCGGGGAAGACTAGCCAGTCACCTAACCCCACGCCCCCGAAGGTAAATCAAAAGAATGCTCAAGTCGGCGTCTAAAATCTAAACAATTTTTGGCCATGATAATATTGTCTGGTAAGTCATTCCAAACAGTAATAACCCGGTTTGAATAAAAACATTTTATAGCCACAGTTCTACAAAGTTTGGGTTGGATTTTGAAACTATATAATTACCTCGGTATATAGTTGCATAATGCGCAGTCAGTTTGTGAGCCGGTATATTTTGAGAAATAAATCTCTTCTTCTTCTTCTTCTTCTTCTTCTTCCCCGTGTTCCACGATCAAACATAAAGCAAAAATTGTTTTCAAAAGCTATTTCGTTAAGGGGGCGCTCCGGGAACGGGGACACGAAAATGGCAAAAAAGTTGGCAAATGTCAAACTTTACTATACATATATGCAGTATGGCACAAAAGAACACTGGAGGCAAAATTTCAAATCACGTGATCATGTCACGTGACTCCCACAGCACCAAACGTGAGTGAATTTTCGGCAAACGATAACTCTGCTTATACTTTACGTATAGTCACACTTTATATACCAAAATGTAGCTTATGTGCTTCTCTAGTTGAACATTGATTTGGTTTTTAACATTTATGTCGGGTTTGGATAAAAAATGTCATTATGTGTTTTCGAAGTCGAACTCTGAGCAATAAAATTAATATAAAAAAATTTCTAAGCTTGATTTAAGAAAACTAAAAAATTGTTCAACTGCGCAGAGCCTAAGACTATAATTGTGCAATTTTTTTTAGAAAAATATCTTACCAGCATTTTATAATCGAATGCCGAAAAATTGATTTTGTATTCACACAGCCTATATTTGAGTCAGCTGCTTCTGAAAATGGTTTTTTGTGCGATTTTTTGCACAGAACGCAATAAAATTGTTTTAATTTTTCATTACGACTAATAAAATTTACGTATCGTCTGTTTGGAAAACCTCAAAAAGCGTTGAAGCACTGGCTTACTTGCTGAATTTGTGTAAAAGTCGATTAAAATCAGTAAATTGTCCAATTTTTTCCAATTTTTTTGCTATGGAGATATGCACGTCAAAACATCAGAAATAGTATTTTGGGCAACTTTCCTTCTAGAATGATGATCATGTTGGCTGCTTTTAAAAAATATGGCCCAAATCCTTGATTCCCGGAGCGCCCCCTTAAGTGCTTTGAATATCTTAAACAAAAATACAAGATCATAAATTAGACGACGTTCTTCTAGGCTGACAGTCTTAAGCAGAGTCAGTTGCTCGGTATACGGCAGATCACGAAGGCCTGGGGCCGTATTCTCAAAATTACCTGCAGGTAAAGTTAGGCTAACTTTACCCACAGGCAAGGTGAAGGTAAAGTCGTATTCTCAAACACTGACTAAAGCCAACGTGATAGCTATAGTTACCTTTAATATTCTGGTCAGAAAAGTGCTTTATCTTGTTTCGCAGCTAAAGTTAATGTGTTGTGCAAATTTTTAACCTCAACCGTTGATGTTAACCTTGTTTTCAATTTTAACTTTACCTTTACCGACAGAATTAACTTTACTTTCACCTTACCTATGGGTAAAGTTAGCCTAACTTTACCTGCAGGTAATTTTGAGAATACGGCCCCTGGTAATCGCTTAGTAAACGCTTTTTGGACACGTTCGACTCTATCAATATCTTTCAAAAAAACACGGAGACCAGATACAGGTAGAGTAATCAACGGTGCAGATTCGGTTGGGGGGGGGGGGAAATTCAAACTATCATTTTTTCAACGTAAAAACATGTTTTTATAGGTTTTCGCATGCGCTGAGTTCATTTTTGGCAGTTTGCAAGCGAAAAAACGTTGATTTTTAGCTTTTTCTAAAAATTCAAATTTTGTCGAAAATTTTATTTTTGTCATATTGGGGCTAATTTTCGCAAAATACGACCAGCTCGCTCATTATATCAGTCTGAAATTTTAAGAGCATATATTAACACATAATAATATATTTTATTCAGCTTTATTTGCTACATATCTTGCTCATTCTGGCCAAAAAATGTTAATTTTTTAATTATAAAATTGGCGAAATGAACTTTCTTAAAATGAGCTTAAAATTCAAAATTTTATATTTTTTTGCGCAGCAGATGGCTATCAAACATTTTCCCCACAAAAAATATCACATTTAAGGCACAAATACGGCGTTACAATAAATTCTAATGCTGATAAATCCTATTTCAAAACTTCCCTAATGCTCAGAGCCAAGCTCACGCCGACGGGCAATTTCGGTTTTAAAGTTCAGCTTTATTCATTATTCCACAGTAGCTAATGTCCTTTTATTTGATGCAGGAAACTAAGACTAATTTTTTGCTCACCCACAACTGAGTTTAATTGAGAGCACTAAGCCTCAGCCTAAGCACTAAGCCTAAGCCTAAGCCTGAGGCCTAATTTGAAAGAAAAACCTGTTAAGACGCATCAAAAATAACTTTACCACACTAAGAAACCTCAACTCGCTTCAGAATTTAAAAAAATTTCGCAGATATAGTCAGAATTTTGTATTGAACCTTACTTGTGTTGTAACGCTTCTAACAGCCTGGTCCAGATAGCTTCAGAAAAAGTTTCATAACTTTTCAAAGCCTGAACCGATTTACAAAATTTTTTCAGCATTTAGTAGCTTAGAAGTTGCTCTTTCAATGGTAGCAGCAGGTTTTCGTTTCATGGAGTATTTTTGCCTAAATCCAATTTTGGGTGCAACTGAGGCGGGGGGGGGGGGGAAATTCAAAGTGATATTTTTTCACCGTAAAAACACGTCTTTATAGGTTTTCACATGCGCTGAGTTCATTTTTAGCACTTTCCAAGCGAAAAACGTTGATTTATACATTTTCGAAAAATTTCAATTTTTGTCGAAAATCATCGTTTTTCGACATACTGGGGCTAATCATCGAAAATTATGACCAATACAGTCGTAATACGAGCCTGAAGTTTGATCGTCATAAATTAACACATAATAATATACTTAATACAGCTTTGTTTCCAACATATTTAGCTCACTCATACTAAAAATCTTAATTTTCCCAAATAAAAAAAGAGGCTAAATATGCATAGTTAAATTGAGCTTACATATCAAAAGTTTTAGTTTCTTTTTGCGTAGACATTAAATTTATTACATTTTTCTAGAAAAATATGCATCTTTGGTTATAACTAGCGATTTCTAATGAAATAGAATGTCATAAATACAATCTGAAAACGTCACTGATGCTCAGCACCAAGCTGGCACTGACAGTCAAAGTTGGGTTTAAAAGTGCAGCTTTATTTATGATTCCACAGTAGCAAGGGTCCTTTTATTTGATGCAAGCAACTAAGACTAACCTTTGCTGACCCACTTACTAAGCCTGAGCCTAAGCACTAAGCCTCAGCCTAAGCACTAATATATAGGGGGGATTGGGTTATATATGCTTACTTGTACTTGATGAGTTGGGTTTCTTCAGTTGATATTCGAAGTTGAATCCGTTGTCTTCAATGCTTTCCGCTGTGCTGTAATCTTCCTCCTAAGCCTAAGCCTAACCTAAGCCTAAACCTAAGCACTAAGCACTAAGCACTAAGCCTAAGCCTAAGCCTGAGGCCTAAATTAAAGAAAAAATCTGCTAAGAAGCATCAGAAATAACTTCACTAAACTAAAAAACACTAACTAGCTTTATATTTTAATAAAATTTGCAGCTATAGCCCGGAATTTCTACGGAACCGTACTTGTGCTGTAACGCTTCGATCAGCCTGGTCCTCGTGGCTTCAGAAAAAGTTCTGTAACTTTTCAAAGCCTGAACCGATTTACAAAATTTTTTCAGCATTTAGTAGCTTACAAGTTGCTCTTTCAATGGTAACAGTAGGTTTTCATTTGATGCAATATTTTTGACTAAATCCAATTTTGCGCAAAAATTTCATGTAAAGTTTAATTTTTCGACAAACTTTGATTTCCAGCTAAAGCTTACATCCTACAAACTTCTAACCTAGCCTATTCGAAAGAGCGTTCAATTTTGACCCCCCCTAGGTTTGGGGGATACAGGGGGACTCCGGATCATTAGTCGAAAAAATGCCGTTTTTTCGACTTATTCGACCCCTAAGGGTTTTAACACCAATAATTTCACTTCAGATTTTTATTAAAAGGGGCGACAGCTTTTTTGGGGGCTAGAGATCAGATTGGGGGCATGGCTGACGATGGGGGTTTCATATTTTTATTAAAAGATGGGGTAGGAAGCGAATTAGAATCGAAAATAATTTTTCCCCCCCCGCTTCAGTCTGACCCAATTTTGTGCAAAAAATTTCATGTAAAGTTTAATTTTTGGACAAAGTTTGATTTCCAGCTAAAGCTTATATACATCCTACAAACTTCTAAACCTAGTCATTCGAAAGAGCGTTCAATTTTGACCCCCCCTAGGTTGGGGGGATATAGGGGGACTCCAGATCATTAGTCGAAAAAATGCCGTTTTTCCGACTTATTCCACCCCTAAGGGTTTTGACACCAATAATTTCACTTCAGATTTTTATTAAAAGGGGCGACAGCTTTTTTGGGGGCTAGAGATCAGATTGGGGGCATGGCTGACGATGGGGGTTTCATATTTTTATTAAAAGATGGGGTAGGAAGCGAATTAGAATCGAAAATAATTTTTCCCCCCCCGCTTCAGTCTGACCCAATTTTGTGCAAAAAATTTCATGTAAAGTTTAATTTTTGGACAAAGTTTGATTTCCAGCTAAAGCTTACATCCTACAAACTTCTAAACCTAGTCATTCGAAAGAGCGTTCAATTTTGACCCCCCCCCCTAGGTTGGGGGGATATAGGGGGACTCCAGATCATTAGTCGAAAAAATGCCGTTTTTCCGACTTATTCCACCCCTAAGGGTTTTGACACCAATAATTTCACTTCAGATTTTTATTAAAAGGGGCGACAGCTTTTTTGGGGGCTAGAGATCAGATTGGGGGCATGGCTGACGATGGGGGTTTCATATTTTTATTAAAAGATGGGGTAGGAAGTGATTTAGGGCCGAGAATAGCCGAAAATAATTTTTCCCCCCCAACCGAATGTAAACCGTATAGTGGTGCGGGGAAAAAAACCCTACGCGTTTTGCGGGGAAAAAAACCCTAGTGCTTCCTGGCCGAACCTCACGACATAGGACCTTTTTGAGTATGCAGGTGGAAAGCGCATTCCAAACTGACTTACCACACCAATTTCTGTGCAGTTTTGAGGCCTGTAGCGTTTTTTATAAAATTTCAAAATTTTGCATGTTGAAAAATTCCAAAGTGACAAAATTTTCCAAATTTTTGACTTGTCATAATTTTTCACAAAAACACTTTTGACCAACGCCGTTTGCATTTTTCAAGAGAGTTACCTTTCCTCTATACTTCTGAAGCTCGAAAACCGTGAAAAACGCTGTGGTTGACCAGTGACTGGTCAAAGTTTGTGCGGGAAAAAAAACCCTATTTTGTTTGGCGGCATTTTTTTGCTAAACTCACCCATTGTTGCTACTAAAGTTAGTTCATCTGGGCTAACAACATGCGTAGAGTTCATTAAAACCGTTTATTCGGCCGCAAAACGTCGTTTTTTGTCATTTTGGGCCATACCCCGACACCCATTACGAAACCTGTTTTGATGATGTTTCACCAAAATGTGGCATTTTTTGCAATATTTAGGTTTTAGCTGCTGCGTACCAATTAAATCCAAGAATGATAGACGCGGGCGGTGTTTGTCCGCTGTTTCTCACGTAATAAGCGCAAAAATCTGTTTTTAATGCTTTTAAATACGGAAAAAATGCCTATTTGGGCAGAAGTCATTTCTGCCAAAACGGGTCGATTTTTGAAGAATCATTGTGAGTCACATGGATGTCGCAGAAACGGTTTTTTCAGTCCATACTGCAGCCTAAGAGTTGTAGAACACGATGAAATTGTGTTTATATTCCCTGCTAATAGAACAACCAGAAAAAGTGATAGGGTTTTTTTCCCCGCATTAGGGTTTTTTTTCCCGCATAGGGTTTTTTTTCCCGGAGGTTTCGAGACTCATTACTCAGAAACGTGAGTGGTTACAATCCATTTTATTAGTGCAACAGTTAGGCGAAAGATGGCCGTTATAACAGCCACGAGCATTATATAATGGATCCGATTTATGTGGAGCACAGGACGACCCGAAAAGTTGAAAATAGGGTTTTTTTTCCCGCACCACTATAATCAACAACGGGTCTGACATACGTTGCAAATAAGCGCATTAAGAAATTTCTATCTCTTGTTTGAAAGGATCGAAAAATATGGGAACTTAGTAATAAAGCTTTTTTTTGCAATGTTACTACAATAGCGAGAAACTTTTGTGTCTGACGATAATATTATGCCAAGATCTGTCACAAATGGGGACCACGGTAACTGTTTGTCACCAACAGTATAGTTTGCGGTAGGTACGGATGCTTCACCGAAGCTAAACATCTGACACTTATTAACAGCTAGACTAAGCTGCCAGTCGGTAGACCATCTGTACACTGCCCGCAAACTAGAGGCAAGGTCTTCTGAATATGAATTAGTTCCTGTAGCCACGTAGATTTTAGCATCATCCGCGAATAGTTTAATTTTACAATTCGTCACCACATCAGGTAAATCCTTTGTGTATATAAAAATAACGTCAGACCAAGTACAGTCCCTTGTGGTACACCACTAGTAACTAGAACTGCCTTGGAAAAAACCCCATCAACAAGAACTTTTTGTTTACCATTGCATGGGAAAGAATTGATCCAGTTTAGGATTTCTCCGGAAATTCCGTAGGCCTTAAGCTTAACCAGTAATTTTTCGTGCGAAACAGTATCAAAGACTTTAGCAAAATCAAGATAGGCACAATGGATGACCTTTCTAGATTTGAGGGCATTGAACCAATCATTTAAAGTGTCAAAAAGGTTGGTGAGAGTGGATTTTTTTGACAAAAATCCGTGTTGTTGAGGACTGATAAGTTTGTTTTCCACTAGAAAAATTTTGATAGCGTCGTTTAGGATAGATTCAAGAACTTTATATGGAACAGAAGTGAGGCTGATTGGCCGATAGTTAGAGGGAAGGCTATTTAACCCTTTTCGTTAAAAAATTGGGATAACGTGCGCTTTTTTCCAGTCAACTGGGAGGTTGCCAGTAGAAAGAGTTTTGGAAAATTAAGCTCAAGGGATAAGCTATACTACACGTAAATTTTTTGGAGAGTTGGAGAGTTTATTAGGTAGCGCTTTCAGTTTTCGAAGAACTACCAGTTCGCTAACATCTACAGTTGTCAAAAATTTGATTTACTTTTGGGGAAAAATTAGGACATATATAACCAGTTATCAGAACATGTGTTGAACATCAGAACAGTTGTTATCTGATATAAAAACAGATTGAAATTGTTCAGACAGTAGTTCAGCTTTACTATATGGGGTAGTGGCGCAGTGCGCGCCATCCAGGCTTCTCAAAATAGGAATTTTATCTTTAGAGGTGATTTTAGAATTGATAAGGTACGAATATTTCCAGAATTCAAGACCCTTTGTTCAGCTCTACCGATATCATCCTGTTGGCACTTCCGTGCGACTTTTGACGCTGAGATGAGTCGTTGTTTGTTAATTTCGAATTTAATTCTTCGATATGTCTTGTGAGCCATTTTTTTCAGAGACCAGGCTTTTCGTGTCTTTACGCACCAGATTTCCGGGAACAAACTGAAGTATACAATAGTCACAGAAATTTAACAGTATATATATCCCACATATCACACACATTTTGATTATAAAAAAGAGAATCCCAGTCGATTGTTACAAGAAAATCGTTGATACGTTGAAAAGGATACATTAAACAATGTATTAAGCAAATAAATAGTGTATATACAATGCACCCATATACACATAAACACGCTTTAATAGAACACAAAGGCAAGAAATATGGAGCCACAGGATTGCAGGGGAAATTGGGGAAATTTTTAATTTTTAGGCCAAATTCGGTCAATTGGAGACGTAACGGAAATTTTTTTCTATAGGCCCTCTTTGGCATAGGGGGAGCCCAGAGCCAAAGGGGGGGACCCGGGGCCCGTGCCCACCCTGGATCCGCCACTGGTGCCAAAAGTAACCAAAGATGACCAAAAACTGACAAATTTTTTTGTAATTTTTTAAAAACGTCTAGAACCTATTTTCAAAGCAATAAAGTGAAAAATTATGTTTTGCAAAAGTTGTTTGTTCGTCACTATCCGGCCACCGTCACTTTTCGCGAAGCTTCCAGTAAGTGGCGTATCCAGCCCACTCCCCCTTTTCGAAAGCCTGGATACGCCACTGTAGCACACCACACCACCAAAAATTATCCAAAAACCAAAACTATAGCCATTTTTTGCTTCGAACTTTGGCCTACGATCACTTCCAAAAACACTAAAATTATTGTTTCGAAACGCTTATGAAGCATCAAGTATTAAAATGTGGTAGTGTGGTTGGACTATTATTTTTTAGTTGTCATGTTTGTGTATTTTCAGCGTCAGCATATCTGCTTGTCACTATAGCATTTGCGAGATATTTATAATGGCCTTTTTTGGTGGAGGCCTTTTTGGCGACCCATTTTTCGGGTACGTCAATTTGTGTGTGTAGTGTATATAATATCAATATGCATGTGTGTGTTTTTTAACCCGGAAAATAGAGAGTAGCAGCCTGAAGGCAGCAGTGTATAAATTGCCCACATGGGCAAGTGATTCAAAGTGTATATACATAATCTAGGTAGTGTAGTGAAATTAAATGAACTTTGGGACCATTGGCGGATCTAGTTTGGGACCATTGGCGGATCTAGGGGAAGGGGCGGGCGACTTGGGCATACGTGTTGGTCGCTTTCCATGTTGCTTTGGGGCCTATTTAGGCCCGTGTAGCCTGCTGTGAACCAGATAGGCCCCACCCCATGTTGTTTTAGGGCTTATTTAGGCCCTTGTAGTCTACTGCAGACTAGATATGTACTATGTAGGCCCCTCTCCATGTTGTTTTGGGGCCTATTTAGGCCCTGTAGCCTGTCGTAGACTAGTAGACTAGATAGGCCCACTCTCCATGTTGCTTTGGGGCCTGTTTAGGCTCTTTTAGCCTGTTGTAGACTAGATAGGCCCACTCTCCATGTTGCTTTGGGGCCTATTTAGGCCCTTTTAGCCTGTTGTTTACTCAACACAAAGATCCACCATTGTTTTTATGGCCTGGCTGGAAAATTTTTTCGATACGTCCGCAATTAACTCAAATCGGCCTAAAAATAATTTTTTTCCCAAATTTATTTCTAGGGGCTGCCTCCCCCACACCCCTGCAACCTCGTGGCTTATTCTTCCTTGCTTTTGTGCATTGTGCACTCTTTGATTGCTTAATACACTGCTAAGCAGGGGCGTAGCCAGGACGGTGGAATTGCCCCCCTCCCCCGAAATTTTTTCGGACTGAAATTTTACACAAGGATTTTTGTACGTCTCCAGTTGACCAAATTTGAGGTAAAAATAAAAAATTTCCGCATTTTTTTTGGGGACTGCCGCCCCCAGACCCCTGCAAGTTTTTGGCTTAGTGTTCCTTGCTTTTATTTTGCATATTGTGCATGTTCGTATATGTACCTAGTTAAATTGTAGTTGCGTAATACACTGTAGTCTGTACCATCGTTTTAGCAGTTTTATTGTTACAATAATGACATTTTTAGTAAATTACACAATTTAATGTAAAAAAAAATTTCGGAAAATTTGCAGATTGACTAGCTTCTGGACCCTTGCCGGCGCACCGTGTTGTAATTTTCGGTTCTTTGAGCTCCAATGTTAGGTTCGATGCTGCTGTGGTCGAAAATAAGCATCGTTTTTGACCGAAAAATGCTATTATGTGTCGTTTTTTGCATTAAAATAGCAATTAAGTGCATTTTAGCTCATGTCGATAAAATGGGTCCTATTGGTCAGAAGGCCTATCGGGGTCCGAAGCCCCCCCCCATGTAAAAATCCTAGATCCGCCACT
The DNA here is from genome assembly GCA_030248245.1 of Trissonchulus sp. WLG1_4. NCBI lineage: Eukaryota > Metazoa > Nematoda > Enoplea > Enoplida > Ironidae > Trissonchulus > Trissonchulus sp. WLG1_4. The sequence goes on from JASANF010015942.1 coordinate 13,312, forward strand.
GTTTGGGACCCTCCCTGCTTCCTCTCTGATCGACCAAAGAAAATCCTTGGTCACCGCCTTATACATATATGGGCATCACAGGCATATTTACAACGTAACAATTACATATAGACAATATTTTGAGTTTATCCAGCCTTCAGCACCCTAGCTTTTGATGTATACATATTTATATACTGTATATACTTCAGGTCAGCCCATCGTATGATGCAACAACAGTTGCAAGAGATGGATATGTTGATGAATTCAATGCTGGACGGCGGTCCGTTCGGTATGATTGGCGGTCCAGCTATGGGACGACATCCGATGATGCAGCACCCTTCAGCTCGGCAGCAAATGATTGCAGATTTTGGACCGCAAGCGCCTCCCAGACATCACCATTCGCACCCCCCTCAGCGTGAAATGATGCCATTTGGCGGTAACATGCTGGGAGGGGGTCTGTTTGGCGGATTTGGGCTCGGAAATATGATTCGAGAAATGGCAAGTGTATTATATGCTTTTTATGGGGAGTTGAACCATAGCTTTTTGGATTAAACTGAATCATTTGACAAAAACATTGTATATACCGGCGGAACGCCGAAATTTGTGTTGACGCCCTGCTTGATTGTTTTTGCATACTTAAATACAGTCTTGATTTAAGTCTTAAATACATTTGAACACCCTTGTATATATAGCTGTAACCGCTTTGTGAGCAGTCGGTGGTCGTAGTACATATAGCGGCCGTAGCACTTTCCTGTGCTTACTTTTTTCCGCAAATCACGTTGTCTTGGTTTGAAAACACGACATGAAAGCAAAAAGTATCCGTATTTTTCCCCAGAATACTCAAAAATTGCCCCAGATTGCTGTAAAATGCTTCAAAATTGGGCAAAAAGCGAAAAAATTGCTAAAAATAACCAAATTTCGCTGAAAAGTTGCCTATTTTGGCAAAAATTTCAAATTTTTGCGTTTTTGTCCGCTCAAGCCCCGAAACATCGGGACAAGCCCCCCCTAAAATTTCGAAAATTCAGGGACAAGCCCCCCCAAACAGAGACCCTGTGTACATGTATGCTGAGATCCCGTACACATGTAATGTATGCTGCCCGCAGTACTCTTGAATCTTGATGCTCTCAGTTCGTTCTTTTAGTAATAAAATCGGGTGTTTTTTATCTCGGGCTCGAGCATTTGTTGATCAGACTTTAGTAAACATGACTTATTTTTTACCCAATTTTTTTAGGAGCAGCTGCAGCATATGGCGGCCAGTTCTCCCAGCTCGCATGTTTTTTCGCACTCCGAAGTGATCAGCATAGACGGCAGTGGCGATCGGCCGCAGGTGTACCATTCGACTAACAGTGTGCGAAAAGCCGGTGATGTAAGTTGTGTGATTTCCTTTGGCAGATGCTTCATAGGCTTTGGCTAGTAAATCTACGCTGCACGAGCATGAGCGGGAGCTTGAGCGGGCGCATAATTATCATGTATATACGCACACTGCCTGCTGCATTGTGTGAAATCATGCAACAGGCCGTTCGAAATTTCTAATTCTAATTACAGAATGCGCCCGCTCGTGCGTCATGCAATGCGACAATCAAAATACGCCTTCGTGTGAATAGGCTTTTACAGCGCTGTCCTCAGTCGCAGCGTGAGAAAATGATCACACTTGAGGGACCCTTGTTAACTTTTTAAAACTTTTTGGTCATGGATTTGGGATAATTTGGGTCCCTGAACATGAATCCGAGGTCCATTTTTTGACCTGGACCCCTCTATGGCCCCCTCATGGTACCCCCTCCTAGGGGTCCTAAAGGGTCAAATTTTCTAAATCAAGAGGTCTCTAGGGTTTGTTTGACCCCCTGAACATGAATCCGAGGTCCAATTTTATCTGTGACACACCTGAACCCTCCTATGACCCCCTCTTGGTACCACCCCTCCTCGTAAGGGGGTCGTAAGGGTCAAATTTTGTAAATTGAGAATTTGATGTTTTCTGGGGCTGTTCGAACCCTCGAACACAAATCCGTGGTCCAATTTGGTGTACAACCCTCATGGACTCCCACAGTCGATGGTTCTCAGCCAGAAGGTCGTCTGCCGAGAATAGAGGGTCGACTGCCTAGAGTAGAGGGTCCTATTACAGTCGGCAATCCGTTGTAGCCACTTTTTAGTTTTGTTTGACTATTTGTTGTAGGTTCGTGAGACCAGAAAATCAGTGCGTGATACTCGGACAGGGGTGCAGAAGGCGTCAATTGGTCATCATATTGGTGACCGAGGTCACGTGGTGGAGAAAGAGAAAAGATCAGACGGGAATATTGACGAACGACAGGAGTTCATTAATATTTCCCAAGGTATATACTTAAAAACGGCCTACTTTTGTTTTTGTGTTTTCAATGCTCTATAGCATTCCATTATGGTACTACGTCGTTATTTTGTTTGTGTTGTATTTTGTCAATAGTGCTTTTCCACATTTTCAACATTTTTTCGCATAGACATAGTGTTTTGTCGTAATTTCGTTGTCCCCCCTCCCTTGCCCGCCCCTTTTTTTCGGCGCCCCCCATCCATGGGGGGGCATCCCCACTCCATCGCGCCCCAGATGTAATTTTGTCTACAAATATGCCAGGATATAAACTTTCGTTTAGGATTCATGGTATTAGTTGTTTTGATGTATGGTTATATCTACGTTTATTTTTCGTTCTTCACAATTTCATTTCTGTTCCTAGATGAAGTTCCAACATTTGATCGGGAATTCTCTCAGGCTACGCGCAGTGGATCGCGACTGGGCCGACTTCGCTATTACGGGGGCGCAGAGCGCAGTCAAAATCGCCCTGGTCCCTCTACGTTGACTATCGAGGAACTACCAAGGTTAGACTATGAAACATTATCGCCTTTAGCTAATGTTTATTAGGCAAGATTCGATACCCTGTGCTTGTCATGCCCCTGAAGGTACGAAATCGTATATCTAGTTAGCCTTGAAAGGATGAAATAACCGTGTCATCGATGTATAAATGTTTTGTAATGGATAAGAACGAAATTTGACAACAGTTTTGTGAAATTGACCAGATTGACCGAAAATACCATAAATTTTGTAAAATTTCGCAAAAAAGTGCCATTTTTTCTAAAGTTTGCCCAAATTTTCGGGACCCTCCCCCCGGTCCCTCGATTTGAAGGAGGTCACCCTCCATCGTACATGTATATATGGTCGCCGCACCTGTCACGAGCACCATACTAAGCTACTCGTCAGTAGTCATATGAATCGCTTGTGGTTTCAGCGTAGAGCAGTTAACCAGTTGGCAAATATAGGAGTTGATATGGTACATAGGGTTTACGGTAGCTGACCATTTAGCGCGGCGAGCTGTGCGTGTGCTTGTGCGTATTCTTTATAATGAAGGTTATCTATTTATTGTTGTGTGCTGCATTCGTAGTTAAGGGTCAAACTGTAACCGAGCTGAAGCGAACTTCGGTAATTCAGTGCTCCATAACTTAATAAATTCTAGTGAGTACTTAGTAGTTAGTGTATAAGACCAGCCGGTTACGAGTTGCACTCATCACTAGGTTGTAATCCTGATTTTAGAGTTAAATAAAATACTCCATGTTAATTGTTTCAGCGAGAGTCGTGAAGATCGCGCATCTCCGTATCGTCGAATTCATGGTCGTCGTTCTCAGCGTGAAACTGAATCCGTGCCGATCGTTGAAGAGGCTGATTAGAGTTTTATACTTACCAGCGTGAATGGCTGATAATGTAACAAAGATACATAATTGAAATAATTGGAAATTGATTCAGTTTTAAAGGTTTCATAAAATTAGTTTTTTTTCGAAAATTTTTTTGTGGTTTTGTTTTTTATTGGCTTTTCTGACTTTTCATCATAATAATCTGAGAACTTGTCTTTTACATTATATTTTGTTGTAAATTTTTTATTTGATTTAATGTATTTTGTGTAGGTCATTTTAAATGCGTTTCAGAAGATTATAGCAAGTTAAAACTCATGTTTTGATACGCCACAGCTGAAAAATTACTCCCACCTTAAAGTGCAGCGGACTTTAACCTGATTTTTAAATCAAGTTTTATGTGAATTTTGAATGAAAGTAGTACTGTTCAAGTAGCAAGAGGGTGAAAAATCTTGGCACTGGGAAAGGTTATCCCATTCAGAGAATGGGTAATTTGTTTTGTGCATGTCTGGTTATTTGGTAATTTTTGTATTTATTAGACAGTTTTAAGATTGGGCAGTGACTTCAAAATAGATCAAATTTGTTAAATTGTTTTTATTGCCACGTTAAAGTTGCTGCGAATACAAAAATTTCATGAGTTTTCGTGTTCTTATTTAGTATTTAATTTTATTAGTTGTTATTGTTTAATAGTTTGTAACCGAGACTTTAACAATTGTTTTTGGTATCTCTTAAAATTTTGACCTGCAAACTGGAATCGTACCTATATACATTATTTTCGGCACTACTAGTACTCTCAACTCTCTCCGGCACCACTGTCCTCGTACTCAATGGGCCTTAGCCAAAATTGGATTTAACGGATTAGATTTAAATCATTTTTGCAAATAACACAGCAGAAAATAAAAATAGCCGGCTGAAATTTTGTCCTACACGTCTCACGTAGATTATCTAGTAGTGTGCCAAGTTTCAGCCAATTACGTGCACTTGACGCTGCGTTATTGACGAAATATAGTTAAATCAAATCCGATAAATCCAATTTTGGATAAGACTCTATGTCTTGTTTTAATTCACCTGATTGTGATAATACTGTACCATTTATTTAGTGCGTGCTTACTATTTTGTTGTGTATATGGCTCGTGCAGGATACCATCATGAACAGTTCTTGTTCTATATATATATATATATATATGGCGAAAACGTTGTGGAATTCAGTGGTTAAAGCGGTTTATTTCGACAAAACTCCACTGATCACACCATTTTGTTTTTTAAATTGTTTTTATCGGTGACAAAATTCACTCTCGACACGACCTGAAGGTGACGAAGTGAAACTGCTAGAATCTTACCTGTCCCCTTCTCGTCACTTTGAAGTTTTGTTGTTCGACAGTTTATAGGCTCAAATACAGACAGGGGACTCAAATACAGTTTATAGACTCATATCTTGATAATGTAGTTTAATATCAGGGGTGTTGCGGCTCCTATTTTTCCTATTCTGGACCTCGCATTTCCTAATTTTTGAGAAAAAATTCTATTTTTCCTATTTTTCAAACACTTTTTAGAATACAATCATATTAGTGCAAATCATCCAGCCGATGCGCTTATCAGAAACTGAGGTTGTCTTACATTAGACAAACTAAAAGTTTGATATTCATCATGACAATACCGCTGAAGCCTTTTTCATAGTTGTCTTATCGTTTTTCTCACGAAATTAAAAATTATCTTTTTAATCATCATTGGCCATATTGGCAAATTGTATGGAGAAAATAGACGTCAGATCAACGTCAAGTCCAGCTCATCCATACATTAACAAGGGGGTCTAATCTGGGGAGCTCCTGTACCGACATTTTGACTACCCTTTTACCAACTCAGACAAAAATGACCGTATTTTAGCGAAAGAATTACCGATTTTAAAAAAATGGTCAAAATACCTTCTTTTGGCGTAAAAATAGACGATTTTTGACAATTTTAACCAAAATTTAGGTAAAAATTGCATAAAGTTATTAGAAATGCCCATTTTCAACAGCAAATTTTATAGAAATTGGCTTGTCCCTGTACCTTGGCTCTAATTTTGCTCGCCCTTGTACCAAAGTCAAGAATCTGTCAAGAGCCCCCCGTTCTAGGGTTGTTTCTATTATTTCATTTAATCATTGAAACCCACTTTCAATATCAATTTCAATATCAATTATTAATTGATATTGAAATTGAAAATAATTAGCCTAAAAATTGATAATGGTATTGAAATTGAAAATAATTTGGTTAAAAATTGATAATGGTATTGAATTGAAAATATTTTAATTGAAATTGAAATTGAAACTATACTTTCAATTTCAATATCAATTATGCTGGGCTGGTTGACTTCACAGCATGTCTGATGCTGGAACGAAGTCTTGTCTGTATGCCTTTTTGTGCATGTAGCATGTGTCGGTGAACAGCCATGATTGAAACGTAATTGATATTGAAATTGTCTAATTTCAATTATTATTTTCAATTGAGCGTACGTCTCTTTATTATCAGCTGAACTTTTGTTATTGTAGGGGCAAAGAGCCATTTATGATCAAGTCGCAATTATGAATAACTGAAAATTTGATTGGCTAGATCTCGGGCCACGTGACACACTGACGTATGAAAAACGTATCAAAATGAAGCTTGATGTTTGGGAAACCAATGACAAAAATAATGTTTCGGTCACGCTTGCGTATCCGGAAAAATTTTGTATCAGGTGCATCCAATCAAAATTTCCCAAAAACTTTGTTAAGAAAAGGACCATCTCAAGTTCGTTTGTCAGCTCAGATGTTGTAAATGAGAATTAGGGCCTATGAGACTCGGGGGCTGTGGTGTAGTGGTAGCATGCTTGACTTCGAAGCAGGCGGCCCGGGTTCGATTCCCGGCGCCTCCATTTCTTTCATTCTTTCTAAATTGGCGCCTCATCTTTCTTTCAACATTCTGGCGACCGTGACATAGGACGGAGAGGATAGGGCCGGGTCCTCAGGACAGCCCTATCTCCGAACCGTCTTCGGAGGTGGGTTAGGAGCCCCATGCCTTGGGTTGAGGTTGGAACTTCAACCCTTACGGTACTCGTGCTGTGTGCAGTATGAATGTGTACATAGTCTCTTTCCTGTGGGGTCCCTCGGTTAAGGGTAAGCCGGAAAACCCTCGGTTTCGGTTAGGGGTGAGCCGGAGAAAAACCCTCGGTTTCGGTTAGGGGTGAACCGGAGAAAACCCTCGGTATTGGTTGGGAATCGTTCTGGGTAGATCGAGAAACCCTGTGGTTGCGGGTAAGCCAGGAAACCCTGAGTGTGGTGTGACTGAAGTAGGCTTGGAGGCCTACGTGTGAATGTGCTCCGCCCTTGAGGCATCGGGTTCGCCCCGGGAGCATGAGTATCGACCGAGTATCGTTGCAGGGTCGCAACGATGTTCGAAGGGGGGGACCCTGTTGTAAATGAGAATTAGGGCCTATGAGACTCGGGGGCTGTGGTGTAGTGGTAGCATGCTTGACTTCGAAGCAGGCGGCCCGGGTTCGATTCCCGGCGCCTCCATTTCTTTCATTCTTTCTAAATTGGCGCCTCATCTTTCTTTCAACACAGATAAACTGATGCAGACTATTTTGAGTAAAATTTTTTGCATCAGCGAAATCAAGTGTTTTTCTTCTTTACAAACAAATCAGGTGAATAATTTAAAATAAAAATAAAAAATTAAAATTTGAAAAAATCACTAATAACTAGTGATGTGGATCGAATCGGATCGCTGATTAAGTAAGGTTAGATGGCCAGATCGAATCGGTTGTGAAATTTTGGATCGGCGATTCGACGATCGTTGGTATAACTTTTGAGCATTAAGTACCGTGGTGCGTGCGCGGTGCGTGTAATTTCGCGCATTTTTGTGTTTATAGAGAAACAGTTATCATAATATTACTTATTAAAAAAGCCTCAGCAGTTACGCTAAAAAAATTGAAAAATAATTGAAATTGAAAATATTTGCAAAATTGAAATTGAATTGAAAATATTTCGAGAAAAAAATTGAAATGGTATTAAAATTGAAAATATTTGGGCAAAAAATTGATAATGGTATTGAAATTGAAAATATTTGGGCAAAAAATTGATAATGGTATTGAAATTGAAAATAATTCCATAATTGAAACAACCCTACCCCGTTCGTGTTAAATTGGCTCATGCGCTAAAAGTAGGACGGCGTGATTCAGTCAATGCTTTACACTAAGTGACCCGAAATTGTCTATGTCCCTATCCCTATTTTCTTACGGACAAATATGAACTGGACCGTTCATTTTGTGTCAGCTGACTGGGTATTTCATCGTATCTAAATCTAATACTGTATTAGTCAGCTTATGCATCGTGTACTTTCCTGGTTTTATAGTTCCAGGTTAATAGTCTGAGAGTCTGATAAGATCTCTAGTTTGATGGGATGTTCAGTATGCTTATATGACTTTTTGTACATACATTAGCTTTATAATAGTGTACTCGCATATATACGTACCTGATGCATTTCATTTGAATTATGGAATTCATTTGTTTAAAAAATTTAAATGCATCTAGAATCTAAAACAAATATTATTACCGATGTGCATCTCTGGGTTAGGGCTAATTTGTCTTGCTGCAAAAGTTCAGTGTTTTACGAAATTTTTCATTGCAAAAAGTTATGTTGAATTTTGACTTGTATTTAACTGTTGTAATAATATGTTTGTGTAACTGTTAGTTTCTTAACTGTAGTGGTAGATCCTAGCTTTATGTATTTACTGTCTGTGACTGTGTGTTGTAAATGTGCTTTAGTAGGTGTACAATGTCAATAATGCCATTTTATTTCGGTTTTGTAGTAAGTTACTGTTTTTTCTAAAACATAATTTGAGGCAATACTTGGAGGATACTAGCTTAGCTAACTAACTGACGATGTTTTTCATTACCAGTATTTTTTTTCAGTTTTCTGATCGAAAGTTTTGAAGTAGAGAGAGAGAGAGTTTAACTTTTCGCGACTGTTTATCTAACGTTACTTAAAATTAGATTTGGTAGATTTAACGTTTGTAGTGGATTTTATGTACTGTTTCGTCACTGCATCGTATTTAACTGCTTTTTAAAATAAATTTTATTTACTCATTCGACTCGGCTGTATATGCTACTTGTTTTCAACATGATTTGAGCTAAATGGTCAGTACCGCTGAGCTAAATGGTCAGTACCGCCTGCACTCCCTATGGAAGCAAGCTTGTCAGGAATAAGAATGCTTCAGGTAGGTTTATCCATATTATTGTGGTCTGGTCAGGTAAGATGCAGTTTTTGGTGCTATAGGTCTAACTCTAAGCAGTTGAGCGCAACGGTTAATGATTTTGGCATGCCGGAGTCATAGCTTTGATAGAACATGGCTTCTGGTTTAATAAAACCCAATCAGCATCTTTTAGCACTTCATTGTTATCCCGTCCTGCATGACTGTAAAGACTTGCCCCTGTTTGTTCTTAAGCTTTGACCCTGTTCTCATGAACGATTTATTCCGACTTTCGGAGTGTCGGGATATATACCTACTTTTTTCTGTCCCAAACGAAGCTGCGATATTTCATGCATATACGCAGAAAGAAATCAGCAGGCATCTCCTAAGTTACAAATACAGACAAAACATATTGGCTTTGTAGTCTACTTCAGCAGCGTGTAACGCTATGAGCAATTATATAATTCCAAAACAATAGTTCTTTCTCTGGAAGGAACAAAAATTCCATGTGTCGGTTGCTTTTGAATTTGATGCATTGTGTAGAACTTTGTGAAAATTGTAGGGACATGGATGCATTTTTTATTATATTACTATCATGAACTATCTTATCATTTTTATCATTGCAGAACGTTTTCTGTAAACTCCACTGTTGCTGTTGTGCTGTCTTATATGAACACTGATATGGTATGTTCCTGCTGCAATCAAATTTTAAATAAGCTATATAAACACCTATGAGAATAAAAAATACAACTTTAGACTCTAATACGTTCTTTTTGCAAGAAATTGAATGAACATCGTAAAGAAACATTCTATGTGTATTTCATTCAAGCACGTGTTTGACTTGAGCGGGTTTAGTTAAAGGCGCTTTGTGAAGCCTAGCTTTTGACACTACTCAATCAATAGTGTCTCTCAATTAAATTTCAGAATACTGCACGAGCGGCAGCGCAATTACTGGTGAATAGTTTGGTGGCATCGACCTCTGTCCGAGTTGGTCGTCCTGAAAAAACTGTTGACAAACTTTCCTCTCTGATTGCTGCTGGTAAAAGTGACATTAAGGTAATGATGAGGAGTATCTTTAGCATGCACGACTTTGTCGGGGTAGTTTGTAGCAGTTACTTACTGAGCTTACATCCAATGAACGGTCCAAATGTGAGATAACATAACGTTTCTCAAGTTATAGGCTAACAACTTAGTATTATCTATCACAGAAGGGCAACGCCGGCAAGTATGTAGATATATACTTAGGCGAGTCTTAGAACAGCTGGTATGAATTTAGAATAACGTTAGATATATACATAATAGTTTAGGAGCATTAATGACAAAATATTTTTTGTTCGATTTCCATTTATACCTAGTCGTAAGTTGTTTCTGCTGCCAAAATTACAAAAAGTCACGTCACAAACTGCTGCAGTCTGCACCCCACGTCTGGATACCGCCCCTGCCTGTGAGCTACACCCTGACTATGTGCATGCCGCATAGGTAGAGTCCTTACTCTTTATTATTACTGTTCACACAGCAGTCCATTACTGGCTGGCTACAGAGTATCTCGGTTTCCCTTTTAATACGACAAGTAAAGGTACAAGTTTGACAACATATTTGTACCTGGTTAACACGGTAACTGATGTTGGTATTATGGTTAATGTAGCAGTTGAAGCTTTTAAGAAAGATTGTTACAATCGTACATAAGACTTGTATTGTTGAGCAACAGGCCCCAGTCTGAATCATTTTTCTTCCTTAAAAGCTTCAATTATTGTAAGTGCAAACTCAGGTGATTCGTGATGAATTTATATGATGAATTCGTAACGAACCACCTGATTTTGCACTTACAATTTCTACAGTTGTACTTGTAAGACTGTAAAGTTGAGCAACAGGCCCTTTTCTGTAGCTCCAGCTCTAGCCGCCGAGCTTACTTTTAGCTTAATGACCTTAATAAACGCCGTATTTTCAGGTTATAAGCGACTTCGATCATACACTTAGTCGATACCATTTGAACAATGAACACTGCCCGTATAGCGATGAAATATTTATTGGACAAACGATCGCGCCAAAAGTCAGCGAAAGACTACTGGAAGTGTGTAAAAAATATGAATACGCAGAATTTCACGCGGACATGACTCCAGAGCAAAAATCACCGATAATGCAGAAATGGTGGGAGGAATCACAAAACACCATTTTAACTGGAGGGTTTTCACTGCCGCAAATCAAACACTTAGTAAAGACATCGAACGTTCGATTACGGGACTCAGTGGTGGACCTTTTGGACCTTCTCAGCATTAATAACATACCGTTGATGATTTTTTCCGCGGGTATCACCAATGTTATTGAGATAGTTTTGCAGCAAAATATCAGCGATATGAAGTTATTGGACAACGTCATGATTGCTGCAAATGAGATGCTGTTTGATCATTCCGAAAAAGTAAGTATGCTTCTATAATTTTTTCTTTGGTATTAATTGTTATTGTACGTAGGTAGCAACTAGTGATGTGGATCGGATCGCCGGATCGGATCGGCTTTAAAATTTTGGATCGGCGATCCGGATCGGTAGTATAAATTTTGAGTCTCTACCACAAAATTTCGTAATTTGACAAAAAATTTGCGTAATTTTGAAAAGTTTTCGAGCGATCAATCAAACGCACAAGTATAACTACTACTCAAATTATCAAAATATCGGTTTTATATATAAGCGAAAGCGTACAGTGTATGCATAGACCATATGCAAGTGAAGGCGAAGTTTCTCATCGTTGAAGTTGCGTGAAGACACGTACTAAATGTGTTATGTGAAATGTTTAGAAATATATATATCTTAATTTTCGCCTACAAAACAATCTTTCAACATTCTTTTCGTTAACACAAGAGTTGGGAATCGACGCGGATCAACACTTTCTACCCGCGACCCAACCCAGCCCGCGGTTTGACACTTGTGGGTAACCCACGATCCATCCCGCGCCGTCAAAGTTGACCCACGACCAACTTTGACCCACCATTTTAAGATACCGTACCTGATGATCGATCGTTTGTAGCAGATACCTCTGTACAAGTTGCACAGTGTACAGCTGTACATGTCACATTCTACCTACTTTAACCGACTGGTAACCAAATTTGTGTACCCAGATTGGATTGAATACGTGAAAAAATTTCAGAATTTTTTCGCCGGTTTGACAAAATGCAGCGACCCGCGCAGCCTGGGTGAAGTGGGTGTACATACCCAAGGGTTGACCCACGGCTCAAATTTTCCGATCTAACCCAACCCGTGGGTATCCACGACCTGCGGTAGTGACCCAAAATTGTCAAGAAATTTTCATTCCAATTAATCAAAATTTTTGGTCGTGGGATTGTCTAAGTTGCTTTCATTACAAAAATGCCATCTTATCATTTATATACATTACAAACTCATTAAATTTTTAAAAAAAATATACTCATTATAATAAATCAGACTTAACAATATTCCTACAAAAGATTTTTTAGCTTTTATCAAGGTTACGTAATATTTAACCGGATCGGATCGGCGGATCGGATCGGATCGCCATTCAAGCATGCGGATCGGATCGGCATCAAAATTTCGGACCGATCCGATCCGATCCACATCACTAGTAGCAAGATTTTAATTTTATTTCTTCTGCTAACAAAATGCGGTTGTTTTTTATTGTTTTGTAATATATAGTCCTACTATGAAGTAATAGTCACTTTTGAAGTGGCACCCCTGACCGTGCAGGGCTTTGTAGAACGGAGATGGGCATCGCACCCGAGGGCGGACCCGCGGACACGCCAAAGGATAGTTCTCTATCAGCGGGTTACCTTTACTTTTACCTGCCATGGATAAAAATTATGCTTAAAATTCCTAGAAGTACATAGCTGCTCATTAGAAATATTCGTAATCAGACGTTAATCCCAAATTGTTTATTGCAGGTCGTTAAATTTAGCCGTCCCATTATCCATACTTTCAACAAAGCTGCTAAAATTTTGTCCAATGAGCAAAAAGCGAAGGTGATTGAAAAAATGGGAACACGTCAGCATTGGATTCTATTGGGCGATTCACAAGCAGATCCGGAAATGTTGGATGGATTAGATATCGATCAAAGTAAAATCTTGAAAATTGGTTTTTTAAACAAACATTTTGACAAACTGCTGCCACAGTATAACGATTGCTATGATATGGTATTGATTGATGATCAAACTATGACGGTACCAATCAAAATATTGAAATTGATTGTTAATTCTTAGCTTTTTTTGAGAATTAGATTATGGTTTGTGGTCACTGTGACTTTGTCGTTAAATCAATTAGATACATAGGTAGACTGCAAAAAATTACCAGCGGCATATGTAAGTAGCGGATTAGTCCGTCATGTTTAGTCGTTTGTAATTGTATCTATGCTTATTACAAGGTTGTTGCTCCAGCGTTAACTTAAAAGCAGTATGTAGGCGTTAGAAGTTCACATAACATTGAAGACAGACAATAGTGTGACATAAGTTTCACAACTGAGCTTGTTACAATTATAGCAAAACCTATTAGGCTAACTTGAGCGTTCAAATAGTATGTTTCTGCACATTATTTGCAGTATTTTGTCATTAAATTGTTTATGTACCTACCTACATATGTTTCTATTGTCTTGTCATGAAACGATTTGTACCTATTTTTTGACACGTTGACTACTACACGCGGCCCCATCGGGGCCGCGTATATACTATATTCGGAATCTCAGGGCCTATTCCTTTACCGGATTAAACGGACTGGACTTATTTTAGTCCGAGGTTTAGGAATGGCAAGTCAGGTAAACGGACTAAACGAGTTAAAATAAGTCAGCGAGTTAATTTTAGTCTGATCCCATTCCAAAACCACCACTGGACTAAACGGATTTGACATGCACGCTTAACATTAGCGTGCATAGTTAAGTCCGTTTAGTCCGATTAAAAAACAGCGCGCTTAAAGTTAAGTCCGTTTAATCCGGATGTTTTGGAATGGCATTTTTAAGCATAAATTTTTAAACCGTTTAGCCCGATTATAAATTAACCCTTTAATCCGGTAAAGGAATAGGTCCTACGTTAAACTGGGTAGGTCAAATTTCTAGTGTTAATTAGCACTAGACCGGGAGGTTCCTCACCTTGCGTTACATTCCGAAAATAATAACAACTTGGGGAACTCTCAATACCTAAAGCATCGCAGAATGCAAAAGATGCAGCTGCGAGACATAATCGATCTCCCGACTTTCGGGTCAGCAATCGGATGCTCAGTGTCAGTCGATGCTTAACACACTAGGTACCATTTGAGCCAACTGAGCTGACGAAAATTCTGAAACGTTTGTAACAATTTGTAACAAACAGAGCAGCAGCAATTGTTGTTTTTCTTGAGTTCAGAAACGACAATCGAACTGCATTCATGGCGATGAAACGATTGAATCAATTTAAGTGATGTGAAATCAATAACATACTATCTAATTTGTGCGTAATATGGAATCTGGTTATAGTGTCCATCTACACAGTAATTTGCCGAACAACGCTAGCAGAACTTTCAATACTCAAAGTTAAGGTGTCCATTCCAGAAGTCTCATAGTGTTGTGGTTAGCATTCAGGATTCTGAATCCTGTGTTCCGAGTTCAAGTGTCGGTGAGACTTATCTTTTGTTACGCTCATATTTTGTTGCTTCAAAAAATTGCCTATTCACTCTTTTGTCGTTGTTTGAAAGACTGTGGAGCTACTCAGCAGTAAATGTGTGCAGAAATAAGTATACGGCCATTTTTTCCACAAAATCTGGCCGCGTGTAATATTTCCTCTGGAATATTGCCACTCAGGCCTCACAATTTAACCCCTTCTCACTCAGCAGAAGAACTTGTTTGTGAGTTTGGTTCAGTTTTTAGCCCAGTATGCTAGGGTTGCCATGAAAGAAAAAATAACAAAGACTTTTTAAACAAAACTGTGGCGCGAAATCGAATGCTGTGGGTTGACATCCAAAGTTTCCATTTCTGAATTACAGTCCGTTCTTTCGTGGGTGCTGTTCTTTTGACCTCCGTTAAAAATCCCAGCGTCATTGTTGGCAGACTTTTTTTTCTCGCTACTCAGGCGACGACAAAGCGCATACTTCATAAATTCTGTAATAAACAAAGTAGAGTTGTTAGTAATTATGAAATAAAGCTGAAATTTACACTGATATACATATGTGAAACATAAGTATTTTTCGTCTATCCCTACCTATGCTGCCTGAACGTACTGTCTGTTTCATGTAATGTAGTAAAATGAGAGATATTCTCGTGTGGGGCGCTTTATGTGGCAGTTCATGGGGTGCTGCACGGTGTCACATAGGGGGCTTTCCAAGCGTTTCTGCAGTCGTGTGAAACAGGCTTGCATAACATTTGTTCATATGCAATTAAATATCCATGATGTACTTTTTTCTATTTTATTATGTTATTACCATTGTATTAATACTATGATACCGCTAGCGTATACAGTTAGATGTTTTTATCTGTT